>JAYESA010000629.1:0-127603 GCA_036927795.1 Iris macrosiphon
GGCAAGTTAGTTTCACATATGACACCCACGTAAGTAAGTTTTGACATTAAAGCAGGGACTTTCTCTTGTTGGCAAGTTTCATTGGTGATGATAGTAATGTGAACCTGTTATTTTCTATGCTTATGCGATAAATAATGTTCTAACTAATACTAGAAATGTAGTTAGCAGCTCAAAAGGAAAGACTGACAAATGTAGTTGATTCCTTGTTCAAACATTTTATAATCACATTAATCGAGGCCCTCCAACAATGGTAACCTCATTTTATAATCATTTTTAGTGGGCGAATTAATGAAGTATAGGCTTACAAAACGGAAAGTTGTGTATTTCAGTCTTATTTCCAAAAGCTTTGCGTAGTTTTGAAGTTATCTTTGGGTATATATGTGGAAGTTCTATTGTTATATATTTGCTTTTCTTGTTATAATAAAACCATTACCATCATGCCCAATTAGAATCATTTGCCATCAACCTTGTGAATTGATTTCAAATTCTCAGATTCAAATTCTCAGAAAAGACAATTATTGGCAGGTTTTTTTTTGTGTGTGATGTATTGGCAGTTTGTTATCGGAGTAAGAAGGATTAGGAATGGGCATACCTAATCGCATAGTTTGGACTTATGCAATGAATGATGAAATATTTCAAAATATCCTTAAATTTCGTAACTTTTGAGTTGGAAGTCTGCTAGGAACATGAAGATTGACAAGAATTACTTTGAAATTAGCAAGCATAGCATGAGGAATTAGCAACCTCTGAAGCAGAGTCTAAAATTCATATTGGACTTGTCATTAAGCAAAGACTAACACTTTCCTAGTTACCTGTGATGTAAAACTAGTCATTCAGTAAGTTTCACGAGAGTGTACTTCAAGTGTTGACACTGAATAGGATCATAGGAAGAGACCCATTTGCTAGGTTGCATAGACATGGAGTCAAATATAAACACGATATGGATTCAAGACACGACACTCAAAAAAAGGGATTAGGTACATAGATATACCAATTGCCAATATATAGTCTTTCAGAAACTTAATGATAACTATATTTTTTGACATAATATTCTTTTTTAAGTCTCTAGCTCCAATACCTGAATCTGAGGAAGAATCACTATATCTTGAAGAAGAAGAAGAAGAAGTAGAAGGCATTGTGTTAACTGGTGACCATAAGGGCGAAGACCCAAAGATCAGCCCTAAAGCTCCAGTGACAATGAACCCAAATCTTGAGGCCCCTCCAGATGTACTTCGCAAAGGATGGGGTGCAATCCAAAAACCAAGCGGACATTCAGCTTTGGATTACTCCCGATGGGACAGGGTTGAGAACGATTCAAGTGAAGAAGAAGACAATGAAGAAGAGGAACGACCCCAGTACCGGTTTCGTGTCAGAACTGTCGGTGTTCGACCTGTAAAGTGAAACATAGTTGCAGCTACCGTCAAAATCCAAGGTAATGGACAAAATATATGATGCTCACTTTTATCGCTCTTTGGTGTTGACTACTAAAAGCTGATGATGACTTGATGTTCAAGAGTGGTGTCATCTTCCTCAACTCTTTATCAAGTGCAAGACTGTTGGGAATCAGACCAACAAAGATCTCATTTATTTCTTTATTCGGAGAATATAAACATTTGGACAGCTTTCACAACCATGTTTCATGGTAAACGCTCAGGTAGTAAACTTATTATAGCTCTTTTGAGTTTATGCTTTCCTGAGCATCAGTTGAGTCTCATAATCTAATCACTCTTCTTATATGAAGTTTAATGCAGGATGTACTCATACCAGTAGATAGATGGTTGACACGGTTCCCTGTGTATGATTGAAGACAAGGTCTTTTTCCTTATCATAACATTTTCAGAAATCCGAAGTGTTAACCAAAGGTTGTACAAGTCGACAGGAAGTTCGACAACGTTCAAAGGATTGGAATTATCAAAGTTTTGACTTATTAAATTATGGAGAGCTGTAAATATTATTGGAACATGCTGGCATTGGTTTCTAGTCATAGCCTAACTGTAAGATCAAAGATGCATCATGCAGAAGCATATATTTTCTTCAATGTTTTTTTTTTCTTGTCTAGAAGAGTGTAAAGCTACTGTATCCAATGTGTCGGTGATACTTGTAAACTTTGAAGCATTTCTTTATAGTTGAACACCATACAGCTAGCACTATATGATAATTGTTTGCTATATTTTCTGTATGCAAATCAAACATAGTTGTTCTCTTGCAAAATGTATTTGTAGCAACATCGATAAAGCAGCATAAATACAGTGCAATTGGGGATTGTATATATTCTCATGTTTGATGAATGTTGAGGTGTAATTAATTGCCAAAGGTATATTTCGAGTTTGTGTCAAAGGGTCAAAAGTAGTTTGCGTTTGTGTGCTTATGGATACAAATTATCCATATTGAGAAGAAAATGTTGAAGGAGATTAATCTTTATTTTATTTTATTTTATTTTATTTTATTTTAAACGGGTTTATTGGCTTATTAATGTTTTAAAGCATATTCTAAATTACAACTTGATATTTTCAACTATTCAAATTGTTCAACTCGATACTCTCAACTTTGATAGGCATCAACTTAATACCCTCATTCTATTCTTGACCTAACGGTGTTAAACAGAGACGTGAAATGACAAAATTACTCCTTACTATTCTCTCCCCCCCCCCTCTCTTCCGCAGCCCCTCTCTCTCTCTCCGGCGCCGACAGCCGGAAGGGGGGGGGGGTGCGTTGCAGTAGTAGCAAGCAGCGGAGGAGGCAACAGCAGCAGCCGGAGGCCGCACGGGTCGCGAGGCGGCATGACGCGCAACTGAAGGTGGGACGAGGGTGCGGGGGGCGCGGAGTGGGCCAGCAGGAGCGCGCGGGGTTGGGGGTTGGGGTGGGGGGGCGGGTCGCGGGAGGGTGGGGGGGGGAGGGGGCAGCGACTATTGGAGGGAGCGGGTGGGGAGGGAGAGAATGGAGAAGGGAGGGTAGTTTAATAATTTTGTTTATTTTTTAACATAAAATTTAAAGGGGGAGTGACGGAGGGTACCAACTTGAAAATATTAGTTGAGGGAGAGTATTAAGTTAGCACTATCAAAGTTGCGGGTATCAAATTAAAATTTTGAATAGTTGAGGGTATCCAAGTTACAATTTAGTCTAAAATTAATCTAAGATTTACATGTACACATCTTAAGTAAGTAATTTGTATATCATGTCCTTTCATATTCCCTCCTAATGATCTCTAGCACAATCTCATTCCAGGTATCAATTGCCCCCGGCATGCACCAATGCAGGCAATCCTGCGGCGGCGGCTCCCCGTTCGGCCCTCGCCTCGTCACCTTGTTCGGGTCGGGGCTCCGGTACGGGCCAGGGTGTCCGTCGTGCCGGTACCCAAACATCTCCGTTATGTCCATCCATCTCAGCCTCGTACCCCCGCCCTTCCCCGACGTCCTATCCACCGCCCGACGGAACCCCGCGGCCTGCTTCTCGTGCATCGTCTCCGTCAGCTCGTTCCTCGCCACCGCCTTCGCCGGCCGCACCTTCCCCGTGCACGACCCGCCCGTGTTCCACGTTCCGTTCTCGTAGTGGCTAGGGGAGTAGGAGCGGGCGATGGCTAGACCGGTGAAGTTGCGGTGTTCGGCTATGGCGGTCAAGAACGTCTCCACCGAGATGCCGAATGCTTCGATATTTTTCACTTTCATGTCCTCCACCCCGGCGGCATCCTCTGGCCACCAGAGCTGTCCTCCGACGATGCTGTTGTTGACCACGTAGGCGGAGGGCTTGGTGAACCAGTGACCGGACGACACGACCACTATGTCGAAGTTAGGGAGGAACTCCATGAAGTTGTCGTCCGGGACGTCGAGGTGGACCTTGACAACCCCGTCGGGAGCAAATTGGAGGGCCTCATGGGTTGTGTTGACGAGCCAAGACGACCATATTCGTGCAATTGTTGTCGAAGTGGACCTGCAGCATTGCAAACATGAGGCCTAAGAAAGAATAATTGAAGAATAAAAACGTGTCACAATTCGCATCCTGATAATCAGACACGAATGTGTGTGCACGTCCTACACGTACTTGTGTCCGATCACTATGATACAGGTTGTGATATATTTTTATGGTGGTCTATGCAGATCTCGTCTTCGCAGATATTGTGATATCGTGGTAGTACGACCATATATAATTTCAACTACCTGAAGTACCATCTCTTGACCCGACGCTGGCCCCGATGGTAGCCACGGTTCTTGGGGGTCTCCGCCTGCCAGAGAAGGCAGAGCATGGACTGCATCTGGTTGCGGGCGAGGGAATCCCCGACGAACGCGAGCGTCTTGTTCCTCATCAGCTCCAGGAACTTACGGGGATCGAACCGCGGGAGCTCGCAGCGGCCGCTGGGCTTCCACCTCCACCTCTCGTACTCCCTGTCGGGCCGTCCGTTGCCCTGACAATTCTGCGACTGCGTGATGATGGGACACGTGTTGTTTCTGTACAGCGGTCCGGCTCGGCCATCGTAGACCCATCTGCCGTGGTAGAGATCACAACTCCAGCTCCTTGAATCATTCTTCTTCTTGTCCATCTCTATAATAGCCAGCAGCTCACTATCATTATTGTAATGTTGTTGATGATCATGAGAGGCTGGTGAGAAGAATATTATAGTAGGATAACTGCTGGAAAGAAGAGACGCGACAAGAACAAACAGAGCTAGTCCTCCCACTGCAAAGCCAGCAGTGAAGGATACGGACCTCGGACACGACACGACTCGGCTCTCGAGGAACATCGAATAACTTTATAAGTAACATCTAACGATCTTAATTCATAGGATTAATTTGAGCAGTTAGACTTTGCAATTTATCAGAGTTATTACAAACTTTTGTTACATTCTAACTTGCGGAGAAGGAGGAGGTTATGTTCCAAATCCTCTCTTGCAAAGAATTTTTATTTTTATTTTTATTTTTTTTTTATTTTTTTTTATTTTTTTGAGGGAGGGAATGTGCATGCATGTAGGACACTTTGTACGGACAAGGTTGAATCACGCCTGTGAATGCGAAACATCACGCTCTTTTTTAGGGCAACCCAGAAACGTAGGAGAAATATAGGAAAACGTCCTTAATTCTATTGACTGTATGTTTTAAAGTCTTGACCAGTGCTTATAAAATTGTGAAACATAGGCCTACGGAATATATATATTATTTTATACACCCAACGGTTTTCCGGAATAAATGTTTACTTTCAGAGCAAAAATGTCCGGTGGCTCACGCACCGCATTCCCCCTCTCGTGCTCCGCAGTTCACCGCCCGTCCCCTGTCTTCCCCCGTCGTGCTCCGTCATCCTCCGCCGGCCGTGCCCCGTCATCCTCCGCCGGCCGCCGCCGTCTGCTCCGTCGTGTTCCTCCAACTCGTGCGAGTACTGCACAAGTATATAATGTGCGAGCCAAGATGCACGGTTGCTTTAAGAATGGACGTTTGCTTATACAGTCATTGTTGGAACATATATTGGATGGACATTTAGAGATGTACATTCGGCCTAGCCGAAAGGCTATCCCTCGCATTACATTTTGATCTAAAAATGGTTCTCAAAACGAAAAATAAGTAAAATTAAATTGGCTTCAAGTATTGTTTGAATTTGATAACAAGTACTTGGCTCTTCTAAAAATTATTAGGCTTAATTGCAACTAATTACTCTCATCTATAACAGTTTTCAAACTTTGATATTATATACTGTAATATTATCTCTATTATTATAAAGAGGTTTCAAAAATGACTCAAAATGAATAGTCTAACTCATATATATATATATATATATATATGTATATAATTAAGTAATTAAATTTTTTTTTAATTAATTTCTAAACCTTAACAAAGGTGCATGAAATACTGAAATCCTTGTGTAATCTATTATCTAACTAAACATATATTCAAAATCTTAAAAACATATTTATAACAAATTCTAATTAGAATATATACAAATTATATTTAACCCATTTTAATATTATCTAACTAAACATATATCCAAACTCCTAAAAATATTTATACAACAAATCCTAATAAAAAAATATTCAAATTATTTTATTATAATTTAAATTTCTAACGATTTTTTAACAATGTAATATTTTTTTGTACTGATCATGTTGCCTAAAAACAAAACAAAAATTTGACGAAAATTACTTGCACACGTGACTACTACTAGTAAATATTTCAACTATAATTAAGCAACTTACTACCCTAACATAGTTGACAAAAAAGTTAAAATGAAAAAAAAAAAAAAAAAAATCTCTTTTAGCACACTCACGGCCGACTACTTAACCCTCCTTTTAAAAAAAAAATGAAGGATAAAGAACCCTAAATTCCAAAAAGAAGAACGATTCCACCTTCGTCTCTTCCATTTATCCGGTGTAGACATCACAGTCATCCTTGTTACATAAAAATAATTATTCCTAGATAAATTTTTAACTCATATAGGTTTTCTTTTCTTGCATATGGTTTTATGTTAATCTATGCTGACATATCCATTGACACTCACTTTTTGCAGCTAATATAGGATTTGTTTGATTATTTTAACAGTTTTGTGTAGGGTTATTTATGATTTTGCTAGGTTGTATGGATTTTTTTTTGGCTATTTATGCATGGATTTTGGTAGATCGTAAGATTTTCTGTTTGGTACTCCATACGAGATCAAATTAGTAAACTTCAATTTGAAAAGAATAATATATTTGAAATCATTGATGTTATTTGTTTGTGAGTTAGGACCACAATGCACATGTGATCTTTGTGTTAATGTCTAGGCAAACTAATAGGGGGCAGATGTTGTGTCAATGGACCATATGCAGTGTTAATGTTCTTTATTTTAACACAAATCAGTTGGGAGATCAAATGTAGTGTTTGGTTTATCACTTGGGAGCATATACACATGTAGTTTTTGTTTTTGTTTTTTTGTCTGAAGAGTACTTCTAATACTTGTTTAATAACACAAGCACTTGTTTAACAGTTGTTTTCTCTTTTTATTGTGCTTGTCAATGATGAATTGGTCTTTAAGACTACACCATGGAGGTCGCTTTAGTCCTATTTAACATCTTGACTTATATATATATATATATATATATATATATATGTATATATATATATATATATGAAATTATTGAATGTTGGACGGTGAAAAATTGTGGATTTGTTCAATTTTGAATGTTGCATATTTGTGTTGAAATAGTTGAGTGTTGAACAAAAAAAAGTGTAAATTTTTAAGAAATATTATGCAAGTTAATATCCACAACTAGCATATATAAGTCATGCAGAAATATACTCTCAACTATTTTAAGTCAAGTAATTTCTACCCTTAACTTGAAAGCACACTAGCTAGAAGAGAACATGGAAGAGGCTGAGGCGGGTGTCACGTTTCGATTTTTGTAGAATCGATAGTCGTCTTCTGGGCGTGACGTCGTGCGTGTCTAGGTTGCGCAACGCACAAAGCCAATATATTTTATATAACGAGCACATATTCAGAGTACACATATAATTGTACAAATTGTTGTAACATAGAAAAGTTCTCTTTATTGATAATGAACATCTTTATACAAACTCTTGAACGAGTCAGATAATTGCCGCACGGGCTTACAAAAGTGGACGCAAAATGAGATAGTCGTCATGTACATTACATCCTTTTACTAAAACTTCAAGCTTTAGACACCTTCGGACGAAGCTATCACCTTTCTACGGAGCTGCATAAGTTATGTGCACGATCTCCTGAAATTTTAAAATATTTCTTCGAAGGCATGATCTGGACGTGCCGGTAGGTGGACTGAATTGGGAAGTCGCCAAGCTCCTTGCAGGGTCGCCTTGGCGCGGGGAACATGTTGCAACGAGGGTCAGTACATCGAAATATATTGGTGAAGGCGAGCTAACCCAACTATACCAATCAACACGTTTGTTTATGTGGAGCATGCAAGTTATTATGTGGTCTTTCTATCTTGTCCTAATACAATTTACAAGCATGCAATAGATATAAAAATTTACTGAAATAAATATGCCACCGTTCGATGACTTTTACCTGCCCGTCTAAACCACCTGCACAATAATTATCATGACCTTCCCTGCCACAAAGACATAGTTAGCTTGCACAGTTTAAATATACGAGGGGATCTGTCAGCACCCCATTTTCAGAGCCGGGTATTTTTTATTTATTTTAATTTGATTAATTGTGTATTATTTATATATAATAATATTTATATTTAATTAGTGATTGTATTATTTTTTTTATTGATTGTTTTAGGGTTTTGGCTAGCCTGGACCCATGTCAGACCCTAGTAGACCCATGTCCGACCCAACCCACACCCTTGTGAGACCTATTTTTGGGTTTAGAATTATTATTATATTTTTAATAGGTTAGTTGGAGAGATTAGGAGTTAGTTTGAGTGCTTTTGGAACCCCAAACCCAAAACCCAAGTTAGAGGAGGGCATTTTGGTCTTTTGGAGACTATGTAAACCTACTTACATACCATGGATGGCCCTATTCCAACCCATTCCCGACCAACCCCCCCCCCCCCATTTCTTCTTCTTCTTCTCCACTCCTTCTTTCTTCTTCTTTCCTTCTTCCAAGTAAGTGTTCTCATTTTTCTTCCTTCCTTCTTCCATTTCTTCTATCTTATGTGAACCCTAACCCTACATTTTTCTCTAACCTAGGTGTTTAGAGCCTAGACTTAGTGTGGAGGCTAGATTTGGAGGCTTGGAGCTTGAGGGTGGTGATTTCAAGTGAATTGGAGACTTTGGCTTGGGATTCCAACTCCCAAGAGGTAAACCGTGATTTCCCCCCTTGTAATTACTCTTATATAGTGTAATTAGTAGTTTAGAACCTTCCTAAACCTTAGGGCTACCCGTGGAAGGAAGTTGGAACAAGTTTGGTTGTGTTTGGAGACTTTGACACTAGGTTTTGTGTCAATTTCGGGTGAAATCCGAGATTGGCCAAATTTTGGGTGATGCCCTAGGTTAGACGGACCTAGATAGACGTTGTCGGATGTCTTGAGGGTTAGTGCATGTCTCCGTTCGGACACGTGAGGTCGTGTCGCGGACAAATGGGCGTTTCGGGCGTTTTAGGGGTTTTCATCGTCGTCGATTCTATGTGCGTGCGCGTTTTTGCCACGGACCTAGAATTGATGCGTTAGCATTTTTTCTAGGATCTAGACATCGTTTAGAACCCATGGGTAAATTTTAGGCCGATTCCGAGTTGGTTTGGTATGCGTTTCAGGAGATTTTGCGAACCGCACACCACGTGTTCGTCGAAATGACCGAACGGCCATTTCGACTTGGTTTCTTAGTTTCGGGCTTGTGCGCGCGTTGGGTTATCTTCGGGGAGTGTGTGCTAGAGTTCTCGGATTATGTTTTATATATATATATGTGTTTGTGCGTGTAGGGGTCGTTGGGCGTGCGTTGATGGGGCGTTGTGTGTAGGTGAGTGTGTGTGTGAGTGAGAGTTTGTGTATATATATATATATATGTATGAGTTTGTGTGTGTGTGTGTGTGTGTATATATATATATATATATATATATATATATATATATATATATATATATATATATGTAAGTATATATGTTAGTGTGTGTGTGTATATACATATTTATAGTTGTGTATATATATGTATATATATGTTGTTGTATATATATATAGATATATGTGTATGTGTATATATATATATGTTTATAGATGTGTCTGTGTGTGTGTGTTAGTGTGTGTTGAGGTGTGTGAGTGTTAGAGAGAGTGAGAGGTGAGTTAGGGGCAGCTGCAGCAGCGTTTGCAGGCGATGCACGCCGCGGCAGCAGCGGCAACAAGCCACGGCAGCACGCTGCAGCAGCAGCAGCAGGGCAGCAATGGCAGCAGCGCGAGCTAGTTTCTCCCTCCTCCCTTCTTTTATATATATGTATATATGTATATATTTAGAGATGTATATACGTATATATTAGATAGATATATAGATATTAGTATAGATATATATATATATACATATATGTGTATGTGTGAATATATGTATATGTATGTGTGTATGTGTGAATATATGTATATGTGTATGTGTGATATATATATAGATAAGTAGATATATATATATATATATATATATATATATATATATATATATATATATATATATATATATATATATATATATATATATATATATATATATGTTTTTATATATACATATTAGCCTAGATATATAGCTAGAAATATATATATATATATGCAAGATAGTTAGCTATGGTTAGTGTTAGAGAGGGAGATAGTTGGGTATCTCAATACCTTGAGATACCAATGTATGGAGGGTAGTGAGGTAAGGTATTGAGGTAGCCTATATACTAAGTTATATATATATATATATATATATATATATATATATATATATATATATATATATATATATATAGAGAGAATAAGGGAGGTGAGATGGCACCTCACTCTCAAAACAAGGGTGGCGGTGACGTGGCACAATCCCAACCACACATTTCATAATTAACAAATTGTACTTAACCCCCTCCCCTCATTTGTGTGGTTGGGATTGTGCCACATCACCGCCACCCTTGTTTTGAGAGTGAGGTGCCATCTCACCTCCCTTATTCTCTCTCTCTCTCTCTCTCTCTATATATATATATAGCTAGATAGTTAGAGGGTAAGGTATCCGGGTAAGGTATCTCAATACCTTGAGATACCAAGGTATTGAGATAAGTTGGGTATCGGGAATGAGGTATATATATATATATATATATATATATATATATATATATATATATATATATATATATATATATATATATATATTAGTATATGGTTATATATATATATATAGATAGATAGTTAGTTAGCTAGTGTTAGTGAGGGGTAAGGCTTGAGTATCTCAATACCTTGAGATACTCAAGGTATTGAGCATCGGGGCAAGGATTTGGGTTTTAGCCTAGGATTGAGGTTAGAGATGCTTTTATATATATAGTTATATATTTATATGCGTGCTAGTATATATTATATGGGGTATAGACGGGGCATATAGCTTAGGTCGAGGGTATCCCGGTATCTCAAGGAGGCGAGTTTGATGGTTTATTAGCTTAATGACCTAGTTTTGACCTAGAATTTTAGGAGCACCCTAGTTTGACCTAGAGTTGACCGTAGTTGACCCGGTTGACCGCCAAAGTCAACTTTGGACCTAGTTTTGACCCATAGTTGACTTTTTGGACCCATAGTTGACTTTTTGACCCAGATTTCACCGGTTTGATCCGTTTAACCCGTTTGACCTAGAACGACCCTAGAAGCCTATTTTTAGTTATTTTATATCTTTTTAACTCATTAAAAACCTGTTTAACCTTGCTTTTCGTAATAGGTCATTGCGACACCAGTTCGGATCGTTAGTTGCTCAGGACGTCAGGCGAGTACATTCTCTGATAGTTTTCATTATCTGATGATTATTATGATTCAGCTTCTAGTATAGTATCATCTGATTTTTCTGGCACAACATGGGACACGGACTGGTATTTCTGGATTCATTTACTTGCGACACGTATATTTTATGTTTCTGGCCTCTATTCTGGAATCACCTACTGGCATCACCTAGAGGCATCACTACAGACATCACTCATGTTTCAGGCTGGACTCATACTTGATTTACGTGTCGGGTCTTGGATTCACTTGTACTAGTCGGGGCAGGAAAATACTCGAGTAGACATGTAAATATTCCTATCTGGAATCATCAGGAATCACCCCCTCTGGTCTAATCTGGAATGATAGCAGCCGCGCACCCAATGCGCGGTGAGCCATACTTACCCTTAGCCGTTTACATGTCGAAACAGGTATTTCAAAGACACGAGTTCATTCTTTATAGTCTGGACTCACTTGCATTTCTTGCTGGTCTCACTTATAGTTTCTGGACTTGACTCATTACATGTATTTCATGCTGGACTCACTACACGTTCTTGTGCACAGACTTGATCTTAGTTTAGATTTCTTGTATCTTGCAGTCATTACTATCTTGCTCTGATATTCACGCATCTTTACCTTTATGCATCAGTGATATGTATATTTCTTGTTTCATACTTTATTTCCTTCACCTTGCTACTTGCTATAACTGTTTTATAGTTTTTATCATTTAACTGGAACTGCTGTTAGAGGTGTACTTGCTCCAGTCCTGACTGGACATATTTTTTCCAGAGTATCCGGAGGATTGGTGTCCGACGTTTTATGGACCTCAGCCTGTCGATGGTGCAGACAGGGACCCTTTAGTTTAGGAGTGATTTTTGGGTTGGTAGCCAGGATCACTAGGACCTTGTTGTTGTTTATTAGCTTTTAGCACCGGATTTGTCTCCAGTTTTGGATTGAGACCTTGTATTATATTTGATTCAGGATGATGTATTATTATTATTATTATTGTTGTGGTGGTTTTTAGTAGCAATTATTTAGACTTTGTAGTTGTTAGATTTCTGTGTTATCTTATCGTGCTTAGATTCGTGATTGAGTACTTGTGATTATCATTATGATATTGGTCCTCCGTTTGGAGTTGAGATCTTGACAGGTTTATATATTGATTGCGTGAGATTGTTAGCTAGATAGTTGACCTAGACAACGTTCTACCGTCGATGCTGCGGCGTAGGGTGGACGTACCCACGACTCATGCCCGATTTTTCGGGTGCGGGTCATGACACATTTTTGGTGGCAGCCCCATGCAGGTCTCGATTCGCAATTAGTACGATGTCGTGGTAGTACAATGATTTAGTTGTACTGCTGCGAGCCTGCTATAGGATCTAGGATCTAGGATGAGAGTGTACTCAATCACGACTAGGAACAATTCTAATCTAATTATTCTGAAATTGTTTCTTTTGAAATATTACTGTCCTTCTTTGATGATATCGTATCTTGCGCCATATTAACTTTTTTGATCTGTGTTCAGAATACCTCCGAAGACATGATCTCATCATACCGTTCCAGCAGTTGCCACCGAGAGGTCTGCTACCTCTCGTCCAGCTCGTATTCAGGCAGCTGCTATCGCTCCACTCACCACTCCTGCAGTTGAGGGAGCATCTGCTTCTCTCGGGGATCCTCCTCCACCCGTCGATCCGAGGACTACCCCAGTCGTTCCGGTGGTTCCTCCACCACTTCCTGCACCAGTAGATGTCGTGCAGTTGTTTGCGTTCTTCAGGGAGATGATGGACGCGCAGCACCGTCAGGTGGATGTGATGAGGCTGGGCATTGAGAATGCCCACCAGGTGGCCATGACGGCAGTGGACAGGGTGGCACAGATTCATCCATAGGCAGATCAGGCACAACATCCGAGGCTGGGCACTATCATTGACTTTCAGAGGATGCAGCCCAAGGAGTTCTAGGGTACAGAGGGAATCCTGTACACGGATGACTAGATAGAGCAGATTGAGGGCATATTCAGGCTGGCACAGATTCCAGACAGTATGCAGATAGAGGCAGCGGGCAGTTAGATGTTCGACCTCGCTTTAACGTGGTATCGCACTGATACGAGGATCGCGGCACCAGGGCTTACTTGGAAGGCTTTCAAGAGGCTTTTTAAGGAGAAGTTTTTCCCAGATGTGACGCTCAGTGCTTTGGAGAGCCAGTTTGAGACACTCGTCCAGGGGAGCATGCTAGTGGACGAGTACGCAGCGGAGTTCTGCCGTCTGGGCAGATTTGTGGAGTGTCACGCCCCAGTCCCAAAATACCGTGGGACTAGACACGTGGCAATGGCCAGCAGTACGCACCGATGGACCAACTCAATATAATGGATCCATCAGGGCATACTTAAGCTGTAAATCAAGTCTACGACAATCAAGGCACGACTAATCTCATCCACACAAGATATAAAATATGATCCACAGAATAAATAAGGAATGTAAATCATCAGCAAGTCTCACAAAGTACTTCGGGGAACAACCCGATAAATATCTAGTACAATGGTTCAACAGACCAGAAAGTAAAAGACTGAAATAAATAATAAAAAAAAACTGAGCATGATCATGGATGCTCAAGAGAAGTCTTCAGCTAAGACCTCGCCCTCAGATGGTGGTACAGCTCCTGGATCAGCTCCTGCTCCGGTCCCGTAAACCTCGGGATAAACCACGTCTGCAAAATCTGGGGACAAAAATCCGGATCCAGGTCCTCAGGGGACATAGCAAGGTACAGGAAATAAAACAAGCCAGAATATAAACAGTGCAGCAAATAATGAGATAAGCAGGGTAAGTATGTAACATCTGTATAATGCAAGAGAGAATATCATAGTACTCAGGTTGAACCTCTACAAGCTCTGTGTAGGGGAGCCTGTAGCAGGGGTATCATGGGGTGGTCTAGCTCAGCGGGAGACTGAGTAGCCGACATAATAATATCAACCTGTAGCCTGTGAATCTATCCAGCAATAGATGGAACAATAAGGGAATACTAAAATAACCAGCTAAGTGATATGCAAGATAAGAGCAGCACTAGAACTCAGGCTGAAGCATACTACAAGCTCTGTGTAGGGGAGCCGGTAGCAGCAGTAAATATGAGTAATGGGCCAAGCTCGGCTATAGAGTCTTGTGCCTCACGGTAATAGGGGTATATATATATAATCAGCCTGTAGTCTGTGTGTCTCTCCCCACCCAATGTAACCACACAAATCATGAACATAACGTCTCACGTCCATGTCCGCGGGGTCATAACTAATGCACAAGTCATAATGTATCTAGAATATAGTATCTCTATAAGTCCTGCAACCTATACAGGATCACCACGAATATCTCGGGAAGATCCTGTCTCATGATCAGTGTCCAGTGTCCTGGGTCAAGTGTACTTGGTATGACCAGTACGAGAAGATAAAGTGGCACGTATGTCCATATCTAGATGACATTACCCAACACCGCGTACGATGTTGGCACCCGACTGATAATCGGACGCTAAGTATGTCAAACGGTCCTAGGTTGAGCATGCACAGTAACATATATATAGCAAGGAAAATAAATAACTAAGCTGCAGAGTTTGGCAAGGTACACTTGCCTGATGTCCGTATATCAACTGTCGTCCTGGGATCTGTGGAACCGGTAGGGGCTTCTCCAGATGCTGTAATAAATATCATCAACAGTCTCAGAAGGTATCAAACTGCTAGAAATGCCTGTCCTTACGTCCAATTTGGACACAGGGCAAAATGGTCATTTCCGGACCAAAGCGGGTTCCACTTGTGGGCCACTTTGCACCGAAAAGCGTGTCAGGGTCAAAGGTCTCCAAATTAGTCAAACTCAGTGCCTACAAGTCAGGAACGATGATACGAACCCAACGGAACTTCCAGAATTGGATTCCGATGAGCCGATCACAAAATCACCGGTCAAGTGGAGCCTGTGGGGCCCACGATACGTGGTTTTGTCAACGTCCTCAGAATCGAACCAAACTTGGCTCACAGGACCAGCGTATTGCTACGAGTCCGATGGCGCAAGTTTCGTCTCGATCCGACGTGTGTACACGAAGTTACAGCGCGTTCCAGAAAGGACGGATACGGTGTGTCGTCGGCGGATACGCGTTGATTCCGGGGTGCACGCACCTCTGAATCGACTTCTGCGAAATCCTACACGACCGTATCAACGTCGCGCACAGTTTGGTAAGGACCGCGTGCGACCAAGTCGTCCCGATTGGCGGGGCGGACTCAGTTCCGGGGTGAAACGGGGTGTTATTTTTCCTGTTTTTGGATCGCGGTGTGCGATCACCACAGGACGCGATGCTCCGAGCGAATTGCACGGGCACCGAGAGGGTTATACAGTCTACGCATAGCAATTTACAGAAACGGAATCGGAGTTGCGATGAGGGTGAAAACAGTACCTGAACAGGGCTCCGTGAATTCTGTTTTTCACGTGACCGAGAGTCCAATATGTGTCCTGGTCGTGTCCTCACGTGCTGCTGCTCGCGTCTCGTGTCCGCGGAGACGCTGTGAGGCGGAGGAGTTGTGCTCGGGGTCGCTGTGCTCGCGGCGGGGGTGAAGCCGTGCTCGGGGTTGCTGTGCTCGCGGCGGAGGGTCGACGAGCGGATGGGGGTTGCTGGTCGAACTCGGCGGAGGGTCGACGAGTAACGGATGGGGGTTGCTGGTCGAACTCGGCGGAGGGTCGACGAGTAACGGATCGCGGTGGAGGGGTGTCGATGGGAGGCGTCGGGGGTGATGACTGACGGATCGCGGTGGAGGGGTGTCGATCGGTGGGGAAGGGTGCTGGGAACTAGGGTTCCGGTGGGCGAACGAATTCTGGAGAAAGCGGCGCTGCTCGGGCTCGTATATCGAGGATGGCGGCTGCGGCTGCTTTAATAGCTGCTACAGTGCAATCCGGCGGGGCTAGGGCTTGCTGTGCGGGTTTCGGGTTGGTGGGTTTGGGTTTGGTTCGTTTGGGTTCGGTTTACAATCCAATTGCTTTTGGTCCTCGATACGTTGCTCCGGTGTCCGATTAATTCACCGAAAAATGCCATGCGTCCGGTTCTCCATCATACACAATAAATTTTTACTTCCAGAATATTTTAACCCCATCTAGCCACACTTAAAATTATTTCTTTAAATCACACTCATCCGGGTTTTAAGTTTCCAAAAATTCCCAAAACGAAAAAAACTTCATTTAAAATTATTCTCAAAAATTTAGGGTGTTTACAATCTTCCCTCCTTAAAAGGATTGCGTCCTCGCAATCAAAGAATAAGTTACTAAAGAAGGGTTTTGGAAATACAGGGTGACCTAGTTTACAACTGCCTCCTCGAACAAATGGGGATATCGTTGACGCATACTATCTTCTCGTTCCCAAGTCGATTCGCCTGGTGAATGATGTTTCCATGCTACTCGGACCAGTCTGATTGTCTGTCCCCGCAATGTCTTCTCACTGACGTCGAGGATGCCAACTGGTTGTTCCTCATACCTCAAACTCGGGCCTACAGCGATCTCTGAATGATCGACTACGTGACTTGGGTCGGTCACGTACCTTCGTAGCTGTGAGACGTGGAATACGTCATGCACTCCCTCTAAGGATGGAGGTAATGCAAGACGATAAGCCACCTCACCAACGCGCTCTAGAATGTCAAATGGCCCAATATACCTTGGGCTCAGCTTGCCTCTGCTCCCGAATCTGATAGTACCCCGAGTGGGCGAAATCCTCAAGAATACGTGATCCCCTTCTTTGAACTCTAGGGGACGTCTGTGCGTGTCTGCCCAATGCTTCTGTCGGTCCTGAGCTGCCCGTAGATGATTCTGAATCTGCTTCACCTTCTCCACTGTCTGTGTGACCAATTCTGGTCCCAGTATCTGACGTTCACCGACGTCACTCCAGCATATAGGCGACCTGCACTTCCTTCCGTATAGAGCTTCGAAGGGTGCCATCTGAATGCTGGCCTGATAACTGTTATTGTAGGAGAACTCTACTAAATGCAAATGATCTTCCCAAGATCCTCCAAAGTCTAGCATACATGATCGCAACATGTCCTCCAATATCTGAATGGTGCGTTCCGATTGGCCATCTGTCTGCGGGTGGTATGCCGTGCTGAACTTGAGTCTGGTGCCGAGACTCTCTTGCATGCTTCTCCAGAAATGAGATGTAAATCTCGAATCTCGATCCGATACAATACTAACAGGTACTCCATGTAATTTGACGATTTGTCGCATATACATGTCAGCTAGTACCTCTGTGGTCTGTCCAACTCTAAATGGCAAGAAGTGTGCCGACTTAGTGAGTCGATCCACGATCACCCATACTGCGTCTCTTCCGCTGGGGCTCTTCGGAAATCCTGTGACAAAGTCCATCGTGATGTGCTCCCACTTCCATTCCGGTATCGGAAGCGGCTGTAACATCCCTGCGGTCCTCTGATGCTCGGCCTTTACCTGCTGGCAGACTAAGCATCTAGCCACAAACCTTGCGATCTCTCTCTTCATTCCATGCCACCAGTAATACTGTCTCAAGTCCCTGTACATCTTAGTTCCTCCCGGGTGAACAGAGTACATAGAGCTATGTGCTTCCGTCATCAACTCCTGTCTCAATTCTCCGTTTGGAACATACAGGCGATTTCCAAACCTCAAGGTCCCGTCTTCGTGGATGCGAAGTCCTGTCTGAATGCCGGCTTCTGTCCTTTCTTTGAGTCTTCGGAATCTAGCATCGGTGGGCAATGCCTCCTTAATCTTCTCCACGAGGGATGACTGAATCCCAAGATTAGCCATTAATCCATTCTGTCCCGGTAAGACGACCTCTATCTGTAACTCCTGCAAATCTCTCAATAACTCGGGCTGCACCGTCAAGAAATAGGCCATAGGCTTCCTGCTCAGTGCGTCTGCAACAACATTCGCCTTCCCCGGATGATACTGCAGATCGATGTCAAAATCTACCATCAGTTCCAGCCAGCGTCTCTGCCTCATGTTTAGCTCCTTCTGAGTATATACATACTTCAGACTCTTGTGATCGGTGAAGATTTCTACCCTCTCTCCATAAAGATAGTGCCTCCATATCTTCAATGCAAATATCACTGCTGCTAATTCCAGATCATGTGTTGGGTAGTTCTTCTCGTGGTCCTTCAACTGTCTCGACGCATAAGCAATGACCTTGCCATGTTGCATCAAAACACCTCCTAGTCCACTGCCTGATGCATCACTGTAAACAACAAAACCTCCCGACCCCGAAGGAAGAGTCAAGACAGGTGCTGTTGTTAGTCTTCTCTTCAGTTCTTCAAAAGCCTTCTGGCAGTCTTCTGTCCATATAAACTCCTGGTCCTTCCGTGTCAGCTTCGTCATTGGTTCTGCAATCCTCGAGAAATTCTCTACAAACCTTCGGTAATATCCCGCAAGTCCGAGAAAACTTCTCACCTCTGCGACTGATGTGGGTGTAGGCCAAGTCTCTATTGCTGCCACCTTCTCTGGATCTACGGAAAGTCCTTCTCCTGATATGATGTGTCCCAAGAAAGGTACTTTGTCCATACAGAACTCACACTTACTAAGCTTGGCATATAACTTCTCCTGTCTCAAGGTCTCTAACACGATTCTAAGATGTTCCTCGTGCTCTTCAGGGCTCTTGGAATATATGAGGATGTCGTCAATGAATACCACTACGAATTTATCCAAGAACTGATGAAAGACCCTGTTCATTAAGCTCATGAACACTGCTGGTGCGTTGGTTAAGCCAAACGGCATCACCAAGAACTCATAATGCCCATACTTTGTCCTGAAAGCTGTCTTCGGGATGTCTTCCTTCCTCACCTTGATCTGATGATAGCCGGATCTAAGGTCAATCTTCGAGAATACCCTTGCACCACTCAATTGATCGAATAGATCATCAATGCGTGGTAAGGGATACCTGTTCTTGATGGTCACAACATTTAGTGCCCTGTAATCAATGCACAACCGTACTGTTCCATCCTTCTTCGGCACAAATAATATGGGTGCCCCCCAAGGTGAAACACTGGGCCGAATGAAACCCTTCTCCAAAAGATCATCAACCTGTGCTTTCAACTCAACTAACTCCTTGGGTGCTAGTCGATAAACTGTTGAAGTGATTGGCTCTGCTCCTGGAGTTAAGTCTATTATGAATTCTATTTCCCGATCAGGCGGTAAACCTGGAAGATCATCAGGAAATACATCCACAAATTCTGATATGACTCTCGGGTAACCTGTCTCCCCTTCTACAGATAGTACCCTAAGAGTAGGCTGAACTCCTTGCTCTACTGCTCCTCGGAGAAACTCAAATTCTGGATGTCCAGGCGGTCTAAATATAACCCGCCCAATTCGGCAATCAAGAGTCGCATGGTACTGACTTAACCAGTCCATACCAAGTACGACGTCATAATCCGGCATAGAAAATATCAGAAACTGTGCTCGCATTTCTCGGCCACATACGACTACAGAACATGATCTACAGACATCACTAACTGGAATAATACCGCCTCCCGTAAGAATCCTCTTCATCTTCGGGAGGGGTGCGGTAGCTACTCTATGGGTGGCTACAAAGCTAGCTGCTATAAATGAATGTGATGCTCCAGAATCAAATAATGCTACTGCAGGTAATGAAGCTACTAAAATAGTACCTGCGATGACCTCGCCTGCTGTAGCCTCCTCCTCAACAGCTAAGGTGAATGCCTGTCCTCGGCCCTGGGCTTGGCCTCGCTGCTGCTGAGCCTGCTGAAATAAAGCTGCCTGCGGTGCTAGGGGTGGTCTCTGCTGATTCCCTCCTGGGGCTGGTGGTCTGATTCCACCAACTCCTGCCTGCTGTGCTCCTACGGCTGGATGCGCTGGTAGTGGTGCAGGCAAAGCTAATCTCGGTGCTCCCTCTCTTCGCTCGGTGCAGTCTCTGGTCTGATGCTGGTTGGACCCGCAAGCTAGGCAGAGTCCCAACTTGCGTCGGCATTCTCTCTCAATGTGTCCTACCTTGCCGCAGTGATGACAAGTAGGAAGGGATATGGCCCTGTGCGCTGCCCTATCTGGCGTACTCCTCTGGAATCGTTTTGCAGAATCTCCATGTGCTGCCTTGGTTGGTGCGGAGGTGTTTGGCCTTTTCAGATTCGATTCCCTTCTAGTGACGCGCTCCATGCGTCGCGCTGCTGCTAGAACATCAGTATAATTTGTAGGTGCCACTGAGCCAATCAATCTCTGGAGTTCGAACTTCAACCCGTCAAAGAACTTTTCCGCTTTCTCCTCCTCTGTCGAAATCAATGTTGGAGCAAAGCGGCTCAGGCGAATAAATTCAGAATTGTATTCTTCTACTGTCATGCTGCCCTGGATGAGGCGGTTGAACTTGTCCCTGAGCTCTGACCTTGCAACTGCCGGGATGTACATCTCTTGGAAGAGTCTGGAGAACTCTTCCCATGTGACTCTGTCCTGTCCAAGTCTCCTTTCTTCTGCTAACCACCAGTGGTGCGCATTATCAGTTAACTGCATTCTGACTGCAGTCATCCATCTCTCTCTTGGAAGTTCAGCGGCTTCTAGCTGATGCTGAATGTTTGTGAGCCACTCATGAACTTCCGTTGGCCCTTCTTTACCAGAAAATGTGCGAGGCTTGAGATGACGGAAGTCGGTGATAGATCCCGTCGATATTCGCCTCGCTGCTGGATTAGCCTGCTCCAATGCGGATACCAGGCTGGTCCTCAGATACTCGGCCTCCTGCCGATGGGCCTCTTGCTGAATCTGCTGCTGTGCTTGCATCATAGCATACATCATCTGAAACATTTGTTGCCCATCCATGGCTTGTCCTGGTGGGAAAGCTGGCATTTGGGGAGTGAACTGTGGTGGAGGTGGGATGACATCTCTCCGGAACCTTGGATTAGGCTGACCGGTTTGATCGCTCTGCGATGCTTGTCCTCCACTTCCAGGGGTCACTCCATCTCCATAAGTAATCACAGCGTCGTGTGGTGTCTCCAAAGGAATATCATCTCTGTTCTCGGAATCCATTGCTCTGAAATCAAAAGATAAACTATGAGAACGCTCAGAGGAATCAATACAGGATGCAGTTCAAGTAAAAATTTCGAGTTCGATATAGAGTTCAACAAATGGTTAAATAATGGATGAGATCCTATAGTTTATACTATCCTTAGGGCAGGCTGGTCCGGTCCCTAAGTTGAAACCGAACTATTTAGTCGTAGACCTGCATGGGCCACCACAAAAACCATGTCACGCCCCAGTCCCAAAATACCGTGGGACTAGACACGTGGCAATGGCCAGCAGTACGCACCGATGGACCAACTCAATATAATGGATCCATCAGGGCATACTTAAGCTGTAAATCAAGTCTACGACAATCAAGGCACGACTAATCTCATCCACACAAGATATAAAATATGATCCACAGAATAAATAAGGAATGTAAATCATCAGCAAGTCTCACAAAGTACTTCGGGGAACAACCCGATAAATATCTAGTACAATGGTTCAACAGACCAGAAAGTAAAAGACTGAAATAAATAATAAAAAAAAACTGAGCATGATCATGGATGCTCAAGAGAAGTCTTCAGCTAAGACCTCGCCCTCAGATGGTGGTACAGCTCCTGGATCAGCTCCTGCTCCGGTCCCGTAAACCTCGGGATAAACCACGTCTGCAAAATCTGGGGACAAAAATCCGGATCCAGGTCCTCAGGGGACATAGCAAGGTACAGGAAATAAAACAAGCCAGAATATAAACAGTGCAGCAAATAATGAGATAAGCAGGGTAAGTATGTAACATCTGTATAATGCAAGAGAGAATATCATAGTACTCAGGTTGAACCTCTACAAGCTCTGTGTAGGGGAGCCTGTAGCAGGGGTATCATGGGGTGGTCTAGCTCAGCGGGAGACTGAGTAGCCGACATAATAATATCAACCTGTAGCCTGTGAATCTATCCAGCAATAGATGGAACAATAAGGGAATACTAAAATAACCAGCGAAGTGATATGCAAGATAAGAGCAGCACTAGAACTCAGGCTGAAGCATACTACAAGCTCTGTGTAGGGGAGCCGGTAGCAGCAGTAAATATGAGTAATGGGCCAAGCTCGGCTATAGAGTCTTGTGCCTCACGGTAATAGGGGTATATATATATAATCAGCCTGTAGTCTGTGTGTCTCTCCCCACCCAATGTAACCACACAAATCATGAACATAACGTCTCACGTCCATGTCCGCGGGGTCATAACTAATGCACAAGTCATAATGTATCTAGAATATAGTATCTCTATAAGTCCTGCAACCTATACAGGATCACCACGAATATCTCGGGAAGATCCTGTCTCATGATCAGTGTCCAGTGTCCTGGGTCAAGTGTACTTGGTATGACCAGTACGAGAAGATAAAGTGGCACGTATGTCCATATCTAGATGACATTACCCAACACCGCGTACGATGTTGGCACCCGACTGATAATCGGACGCTAAGTATGTCAAACGGTCCTAGGTTGAGCATGCACAGTAACATATATATAGCAAGGAAAATAAATAACTAAGCTGCAGAGTTTGGCAAGGTACACTTGCCTGATGTCCGTATATCAACTGTCGTCCTGGGATCTGTGGAACCGGTAGGGGCTTCTCCAGATGCTGTAATAAATATCATCAACAGTCTCAGAAGGTATCAAACTGCTAGAAATGCCTGTCCTTACGTCCAATTTGGACACAGGGCAAAATGGTCATTTCCGGACCAAAGCGGGTTCCACTTGTGGGCCACTTTGCACCGAAAAGCGTGTCAGGGTCAAAGGTCTCCAAATTAGTCAAACTCAGTGCCTACAAGTCAGGAACGATGATACGAACCCAACGGAACTTCCAGAATTGGATTCCGATGAGCCGATCACAAAATCACCGGTCAAGTGGAGCCTGTGGGGCCCACGATACGTGGTTTTGTCAACGTCCTCAGAATCGAACCAAACTTGGCTCACAGGACCAGCGTATTGCTACGAGTCCGATGGCGCAAGTTTCGTCTCGATCCGACGTGTGTACACGAAGTTACAGCGCGTTCCAGAAAGGACGGATACGGTGTGTCGTCGGCGGATACGCGTTGATTCCGGGGTGCACGCACCTCTGAATCGACTTCTGCGAAATCCTACACGACCGTATCAACGTCGCGCACAGTTTGGTAAGGACCGCGTGCGACCAAGTCGTCCCGATTGGCGGGGCGGACTCAGTTCCGGGGTGAAACGGGGTGTTATTTTTCCTGTTTTTGGATCGCGGTGTGCGATCACCACAGGACGCGATGCTCCGAGCGAATTGCACGGGCACCGAGAGGGTTATACAGTCTACGCATAGCAATTTACAGAAACGGAATCGGAGTTGCGATGAGGGTGAAAACAGTACCTGAACAGGGCTCCGTGAATTCTGTTTTTCACGTGACCGAGAGTCCAATATGTGTCCTGGTCGTGTCCTCACGTGCTGCTGCTCGCGTCTCGTGTCCGCGGAGACGCTGTGAGGCGGAGGAGTTGTGCTCGGGGTCGCTGTGCTCGCGGCGGGGGTGAAGCCGTGCTCGGGGTTGCTGTGCTCGCGGCGGAGGGTCGACGAGCGGATGGGGGTTGCTGGTCGAACTCGGCGGAGGGTCGACGAGTAACGGATGGGGGTTGCTGGTCGAACTCGGCGGAGGGTCGACGAGTAACGGATCGCGGTGGAGGGGTGTCGATGGGAGGCGTCGGGGGTGATGACTGACGGATCGCGGTGGAGGGGTGTCGATCGGTGGGGAAGGGTGCTGGGAACTAGGGTTCCGGTGGGCGAACGAATTCTGGAGAAAGCGGCGCTGCTCGGGCTCGTATATCGAGGATGGCGGCTGCGGCTGCTTTAATAGCTGCTACAGTGCAATCCGGCGGGGCTAGGGCTTGCTGTGCGGGTTTCGGGTTGGTGGGTTTGGGTTTGGTTCGTTTGGGTTCGGTTTACAATCCAATTGCTTTTGGTCCTCGATACGTTGCTCCGGTGTCCGATTAATTCACCGAAAAATGCCATGCGTCCGGTTCTCCATCATACACAATAAATTTTTACTTCCAGAATATTTTAACCCCATCTAGCCACACTTAAAATTATTTCTTTAAATCACACTCATCCGGGTTTTAAGTTTCCAAAAATTCCCAAAACGAAAAAAACTTCATTTAAAATTATTCTCAAAAATTTAGGGTGTTTACATGGAGGGCTTGAGTGAGGCAGCAAAGGCGAGGAAGTTTCGCAAGGGCTTGGTCATGGCGGTCAAGTCTTTGACTAGGAGCGACCGCGAGGCAACTTTCGAGCAGATAGTAGGAGATGCTCAGAGAGCAGAGGCTGACTTGGAGCTCAAGTCCAAGAGAGGTAGGGATGATTCAGGTAGTGCAAGTAGTAGTGCGGGATCGGCTAAGCGTCCCTATCGGCAGAAGATAGCGCAGCAGGGTCAGGATCAGAGGGTGCCCACTTGTGCCTACTGCAGGAAGGCAGGACACACTTGGGATGTTTGTAGGAGGAGGCTGAAGGTGTGTTTGTTCTGTGGATCCGCTGCTCACCAGATGCGAGATTGCCCCACTGCACCTCCATTGGGTGGAGCACAGGATCGGAGAGTTGGAGCTAGGCCATCTGTGGCACAGCATCATGTCCCGCACCAGCAGAGGGATATACCTCAGCAGGGCAGGGCTTATGCGTTGACGGTCGAGGAGGCCGATGCTACGGGTGTCGGGTTAGCAGGTTTGTCTCTTTGTTCTTCTTCCTGTCCTTTTCCATTCCTTGTGGTGTGCTTCATTAGTACCTGTTAGACTCTCTTTGTGCTGTGGTAGATAGTGTAGTGACCTTGATTGAGACTGTGATAACACGACCAGTAGGACCATGATCTTGCATGTTGTTTAGGTAGAATTTCTTGACTGTGATTGTTGGGGGTTTGACCTAGAGGGAGTGCGATTGACTTTAAATTTTGAGGAAAAAATTTTCTAAGGAGGATATGCTTGTCAGCACCCCATTTCCAGAGCCGGGTATTTTTTTATTTTAATTTGGTTAATTGTGTATTATTTATAAATAATTATATTTATATTTAATTAGTGATTGTATTATTATTTTATTAATTGTTTTAGGATTTTGGCTAGCCTGGACCCATGTCAGACCCTAGTGGACCCATGTCCGACCCAACCCACACCCTTGTGAGACCTATTTTTGGGTTTATAATTATTATTATATTTTAAATAGGTTAGTTGGAGAGATTATGAGTTAGTTTGAGTGCTTTTGGAACCCCAAACCCAAAACCCAAGTTAGATGAGGGCATTTTGGTCTTTTGGAGACTATGTAAACCTACTTACATACCATGGCCGGCCCTATTCCAACCCATTCCCGACCAAACCAGCAGCCCCCCATTTCTTCTTCTTCTTCTCCACTCCTTCTTTCTTCTTCTTTCCTTCTTCCAAGTAAGTGTTCTCATTTTTCTTCCTTCCTTCTTCCATTTCTTCTATCTTATGTGAACCCTAACCCTACATTTTTCTCTAACCTAGGTGTTTAGAGCCTAAACTTAGTTTGGAGGCTAGATTTGGAGGCTTGGAGCTTGAGGGTGGTGATTTCAAGTGAATTGGAGACTTTGGTTTGGAATTCCAACTTCCAAGAAATAAACCATGATTTCCTCCTTGTAATTACTTTTACATAGTATAATTATTAGTTTAGAACCTTCCTAAACCTCAGGGCTACCCGTGGGAGGAAGTTGGAACAAGTTTGGTTGTGTTTGGAGACTTTGACACTAGGTTGTGTCAATTTCGGGTAAAATCCGAGATTGACCCAATTTTGGGTGATGCTCTAGGTTAGATGGACCTAGGTAGATGTTGTTGGGTGTCTTGAGGGTTAGTGCGTGTCTCTGTTCGGACACGTGAGGTCGTGTCGCAGAGAAATGGCCGTTTTGGGCATTTTAGGGGTTTTCGTCGTCGCCGATTCTATGTGCGTGTGAATTTTTGCCACGGACCTAGAATCGACGCGTTAGCATTTTTTCTAGGATCTAGACATCGTTTAGAATCCGTGGGTAAATTTTGGGCCGATTCCGAGTTAGTTTGGTGTACGTTTCAGGAGGTTTTGCGAACCATACACCACGTGTTCGTCGAAATGACCGAACGACCATTTCGACTTGGTTTTTTAGTTTCGGGCTTGTGCGCGCGTTGGGTTAGCTTTGGAGAGTGTGTACTAGAGTTCTCGGATTATATTATATATATATATATGTGTTTGTGCGTGTAGGGGTCGTTGGGCGTGCGTTGGTGGGGCGTAGTGTGTAGGTGAGTGTGTGTGTGAGTGAGTGTTTGTGTATATATATATATATATATATATATATATATATATATATATATATATGTGTGTGTGTGTGTGTAAGTATATATGTTAGTGTGTGTGTATATACATATTTATAGTTGTGTATATGTATATGTTGTTGTATATATATATATAGATATATGTGTATGTGTGTATATATATATGTTTATAGATGTGTCTGTGTCACGACCCGCACCCGGATATTCGGACACGAGTACGTGGGTACGTCCAGCCTACGCCGCAGTGTCGGCGGTAGTACGCTGTCTAGATCATATTCACAGGTAATTTAAATCTATCTCATCCACAAGAATAAATAGGCAAGGATAATCACAGGAAATAGGAATGCTAATATTTCAAATGAATAAATGAGACAACAGATCCAATGTTTAATACATAACCAGAAGTTAAATCGGGGACAAACCCGATTACTAAGATGAAAGAAAATAAATAAATAGCTACTGCTAACTACTCCGCAGAAGTAGTCTCCTGGGTGGGAACTGGCTCCTCAAATGTGTCATCTGTTCCCTCATAGGGGCCATAATAGGTAGGGGCAAAGTTCTCATCATCGCCTAAATCAACGGATCCAGTCAGGAAAGGAGCAAAGTACACAATGCACAACAAGATTAAACTAAATATTTATGACAAGTAGGAAAGAAACTGTCTAAGTATCATGATAAGAATATGCATAATAAGCAGTGAAATTAACTAAGAGTTAAGCACTAAAAATCAGGAATATAAGTAACAGGATTAATTGCTATAAACCAGGGCATGAGTAAATCAGGAATATAATGAAACAGAAAAAATGTAACTGTGACAAGACAAGAAACTATGTGTGTGTAATTGTGTATTTAGAATACATAGTTGGCATGTAGGGGTTTATAAGGCTAATCCGGCCGTCGTAGATGGCTATTAGACAGGAATAATCGAGATCCGGCTGATGATACAGTCGTGTACCAACAGCTATTAGACAGGAACAGGGGGAAGGGTAAACTACATGCCTCCTAGTATTCTCCCACCCGACACGAAAAGCAAGACATGAACTCCAGTATTCAAGACATGAAATTCAGTATTCTAATACTACGTGTAAACATCCAATGGTACTAGTAGAGCAAGGAACTAATTATCATAATATATAGATTAAACTTGAAGTGCAGGTACTTGCCTGATGTTTGGATCCAATTACAGTTGTGTCTCGAGGAAATTTCTAGAAATGTGTCCAGATGTTGAAATAAACATTACCATCATGCTCAGAAGATATCAAATAGCTAGAAACGCCTGTCCTTGGGTCTAATTTGGAGACAAGGGCAAAACGGCAGTTTCGGGTCAAAACGGGGTCCGCATGTGGGCTCGCTTCGCACCGAAAAACGTGTCAGGGTCAAAGGTCTCTAAATCTGTCCAACTTAGTGTCAACAGGTCAGGAACGATGATACGAACCCAACGGAACTTCCAGAATTGGATTTCGATGAGCCGATCACAAAATCGTCCGTCGAGCGGGGCGTACTCAGTTCCGGGGTGAATCGGGTCATTGTTTTTCCTGTTTTTGGATCGCGGTGTGCGATCACCACAGGACGCGATGCCCCGAGCGGTTTGTCCGGGCACCGAGAGGGTCATACAGGCTTCGCAACGCAATTTACGGAATTGAAAACGGGGCAGCGAGGAGAAAGATATGAATACCTGAACAGGGCTCAGAAACCGGGATTTTTGTGTCCGTGTCGTGTCCGACATGCCGACACGGGAATTTGGGAATTAGGGTTAGGGTTTCCTGGATTCAGGCGCCGGCCGGCCGGCGGAGGGCTGAGCGGCGCTGCTGGGGAGGCCGACCGGGGGCTGGGCGGCTGCGTCGTCGACGGCGGAGGCGCTGGCGGCTCGTCGGCTGCCGCTGTGCTGGAGTCGGGGACGCTGAGGCGAGTGCTCGAGGAGGGGAGAAAGAGGAGGAGAAGGCCGGGGCAGCACGGCGGTGGACGGGCGGCGAGGGGGTCTGACGAGGGTGGCGGTGAGCGGCGGAGCGGAGACGAGTTCGTGGTGGCCGAGGGTTCTCGGGGGGGGGGGTTTAAGTAGGGGAGAGAAAGGGGACGTTAGGCGGAGGAGGCGGAGGAGGAAGCGGGGTCGTGGGCGCTGGCCGGGTGGAGCGGAGCGGGGCGTGGCCAGAGGCGGAGGATCCGGCGGCGGAGCGGTTCAGGCGGGGACGTGGGGGAGACGCAGTCGCCCGGGTCGGGCAGGCGGCGGGTCGGGTCTGGCTGACCTGACCCGACCCGGTAGCGGGTTGGCGGGCTGGGCCGGTTGGTGGGCCGAGGGTCAGGCCCAGTGGGCCGGGCTGGGCTGAGGAAGAAAAAAAAAAATAAAAAATAAAATAATAATAATAATAATTAATTAATAAATAAATAGTTTTAGGTGTTTTAAATTAGGTCCGGGGCCCAATAAATTCCAGAAAAATTATCCTAAGTCCAGTTTTCCATTTTACACCCAAAAATATTATTTTCATAATATTTTAATATTATTTATTGACAGTTAAAAATCATTTAATAATTAGAACCCTGGTTTTTAATTACAGAAAATTCCCAGAAAATTCCAGAAAATTGTGAAAAATTCAAGTTTAATATTTTTTGAAAAACAGTGGCTTACAGTCTGTGTGTGTGTGTTAGCGTGTGTCGAGGTGTGTGAGTGTTAGAGAGAGTGAGAGGTGAGTTAGGAGCAGCTGCATCATCAGCATCAGCATCAGCATCAGGGCAGCAATGGCAGCAGTGCGACCGCGGCGCGCGAGCTAGTTTCTCCCTCCCCTTTCTTATATATATATATATATATATATATATGTATATATTTAGAGATGTATATACGTATATATTAGATAGATATATAGATATTAGTATAGATATATATATACATATATGTGTATGTGTGAATATACGTATATGTATATGTGTATGTGTGAATATATGTATATGTTTATGTGTGATATATATATAGATAAGTAGATATATATACATATATGTTTATATATACATATTAGCCTAGATATATAGCTAGGAATATATATATATATATATATATATATATATATGCTAGATAGTTATCTATGGTTAGTGTTAGAGAGGGAGATAGTTGGGTATCTCAATACCTTGAGATACCAAGGTATGAAGGGTAGTGAGGTAAGGTGAGGTAAGGTATTGAGGTAGCCTATATACTAAGTTATATATATATATATATATATATATATATATATATATATATATATATATAGCTAGATAGTTAGAGGGTAAGGTATCCGGGTAAGGTATCTCAATACCTTGAGATAAGTTGGGTATCGGGAATGAGGTAGTTGCCTATACACTAGGTTATATATATATATATATATATATATATATATATATATATATATATATATATATATATATATATATATATATATATATATATATATATATATAGTTAGATATATGTTATATATATATATTAGTATATGGTAATATATATATATATATATATAGTGTAAACCCCCTCACCCAAAATAGATATTTTGTGTATATTTTATATTATTATATTTATTATAAATATTGAATTACTTTAGAGTATTCTCTTAGTTAATTAGAAAATAAATTTTTTAGTATAGTAAATATTTATTTAGAATCATTTTTAGGCTATTTTAGATTTTTGGAGATTTTTCTAGAATTTTTAGGTAATTAAAACATAGGGAACCTAAATTTTTAGGACTTTCATGATTTACTACGAGTCCATACTTGTATATTATTTCTATCAAATATTTATTTTAGGTTAAAATATTTAATTATATTTTTCTGTAATTTATTTAGAATTTTAAGAAATTTATTTAGATTTTTGAAATTATTTAGGATTTATTTGGATATATATAGTCTTAATATTAGATAAATGCTAATTTAGTGTTAATAGATATTAATAAGATTATATATAAATTATTTGAATTATCTTTAATTTTATTTAAGATTATAAATTATTGAGATAATCTCAATCTCTATTTTAAATTAATTCAAATTCTGAGCCTACTAGAAAAGCTACTTCATGCATATCCTATCATTATTTAAACTGATCCTAATCATATCCAAATTAGCCAATCCTAGTCGTATTTAATTAAGTAGTGTCCACCATTATAAATACCTCATCCTTCATATTTTTCTTTCCCAAATTCCTCTCTTTTTCGTCCAAAAATAGTCGAAATTCGTCATAAATTCAGCCTCATTTTTTAGTAGTTATGATGACTTAAAAAGACGATATCTCCTAGATCCGGACTCCAAACGCGCTCCAATTTTTTTTGTTAGAATCATATCAAGGTTAGTTTTCTGAATATATAAATTATTTTAATATTTTCAAAACCTATTTTTCCAGAAAATTCTAAAAGTGCTAGCTGTCCGAAATCAGACGCGTTTTGGTATTTTCGAGATTTTGGGAGATTCCGAACTCGGAATTACAAACCGTTTGAAGTTTCGAAAAGCTGACATGATGAAATTTCAGAAAATTATTTTTATAGAATTTAAAATATAATTTTATTCTACTGTAAAATTTGTGCAACGTAGACGTAAATAGAAAACTACCAAAAACTGTCACCTCTGCGCCCTTGTGGCCATAACTCTTTACTGACTTATGATTTTATAAAATCCTCTATTCCAGTGTTCATGTAGCATTAAAATATATAGGATTTCCATACACAAATCCAGGATTTGAGTCAGTTGACTTTTTGGTCAATGGATTGCCTCGATTTGCGTGCCACGGATCACAAATCCTTAAAGTTGACTTTTTTGGACCAAAATTAGGGTTTAACAATAAAATCAGATTATAATAAGATTAAAATACTATTTTAGGTTATTTTATTCGGAATTAAAATAGATTAAAATTGAGGAACCTATTCACCCACTTTTGTAACCTAACTTATTTAATTTATGTGACGGGTAGATCGGACGACGCCTTGAGTTGGGACTTCATTCTTTTTCAGATCAGGCAAATATACCTTGCCAAATTGTTTACAGTACTTTGTATGCTATTTATATTTCTGTTTATTCATTGCATGTGTAGTTCGTTCTGTTATATTCATTGCATGTGTAGTTCGTTCAGTCATTACTATATATATTATATATGTTGACACACACTTGACACCTAGTATCATAAGAGGGAAATCATTAGGTGTATGGACTTTTAACCACTCTGGCAAACCGTAGTATATAGCTCGTACTATAGGCATGTGTCGCGCTGGTCGCTACCCCCGCGGTATATCAATTTCTGGAGTCTCGCTGGTCGCTACCTCCGCGGTATGTCGATTTCTGATGTCCACTGACGTGTGTGTGAGTTGTGAGATTTAGATCGAGTAGCCTACCCTTGCCCATACGTCGAAAACTTGTCCTCATTGCATTCATATAGATTGTCTTGTACATCGTACTTATTTATTTTCAAACATTATGCATGTTTACTGTATTCAAATTGGCTTGCTTCTATGTATCTTGTTACGTCCCTCTGAGGACCTGGTCCCTTTCCAGGTGTATCTGTTCTTGAGTAATTGCAGGAGAACATATTTGGATGGTTACATATATTTCGAGGATGTCTTCTCTCCAAGCCCCATGATTGTTAGCTGGTATTCCTATATTGTGTTTATTGTGTTGTACTTTTCCATTCGAGTTGGTAGTGGATTTGTTTCCATCCAACTATCATCCTCAGATACTTCTTATTGAGATCTAGTTATATAGATGTTGGTTATTTATTTATATTAATTTTCTGGGATGAGATTTAGATTATACCCTGTGACTTGTGACATATGTTTATACCACTTGTGTATTGCTATTCATATTACAGCGTACGTGTGGATTTTGGTTTCCATATATTAGAGTTGTCATATCCATACGGCTGGTATGCTCACGTGTCCTAGTCCTACATATTTTTAGGACTGGACGTGACATATAGATAGATAGTTAGTTAGCTAGTGTTAGTGAGGGGTAAGGCTTGAGTATCTCAATACCTTGAGATACTCAAGGTATTGAGCATCGGGGCAAGGTATTGGGTTTTAGCCTAGGATTGAGGTTAGAGATGCTTTTATATATATAGTTATATATTTATATGTGTGCTAGTATATATTATATGGGGTATAAACGGGGCGTATAGCTTAGGTCGAGGTATCGGATACCGAGGGTATCCCGATATCTCAAGGAGGCGAGTTTGATGGTTTATTAGCCTAATGACCTAGTTTTGACCTAGAATTTTAGGGGCACCCTAGTTTGACCTAGAGTTGACCGTAGTTGACCCGGTTGACCGCCAAAGTCAACTTTGGACCTAGTTTTGACCCATAGTTGACTTTTTGATCCAGATTTCACCGGTTTGACCCGTTTGACCTAGAACGACCCTAGAAGCCTATTTTTAGATATTTTATATCTGTTTAACTCATTAGAAACCTGTTTAACCTTACTTTTTGTAATAGGTCATTGCGACACCAGTTCGGATCGCCAGTTGCTCAGGACGTCAGGCGAGTACATTCTCTGATAGTTTTCATTATCTGATGATTATTATGATTCAGCTTCTAGTATAGTATTATCTGATTTTTCTGGCACAACACGGGACACGGACTGGTATTTCTGGATTCATTTACTTGCGACAGATATATTTCATGTTTCTGGCCTCTATTCTGTAATCACCTACTGGCATCACCTACAGGCATCACTACATGCATCACTCATGTTTCAGGCTGGACTCATACTTGATTTACGTGTTGGGTCTTGGATTCACTTGTACTAGTCGGGGCAGAGAAATACTCGAGTAGACATGTGAACATTCCTATCTGGAATCATCAGGAATCACCCCCTATGGTCTAATCTGGAATGATAGCAGCCGCGCACCCAGTGCGCGATGAGCCGTACTTACTGTTTGTGGTATTAAACGAAAGGAATGAAATTGTATTTCAATGACGGGGTTTATGCGAAACCCGCACCCTTCTGTTTACAAACAAACTTGTACAATGTAATCCTATACGAGGATGTGGGAGTACAATTTATTTAATCTAGGTATGAATTGCTATAGGTGTCTGATCTGCGGTCGATCACTTTAGCCCTTGGACCACACGATATTGAAGAAGTGCCGTGGAAGACAGGTAGCCGCTTCGAAGGTTGCAGAAGAGATTGGACGCACGAGGCCAAGGTCGTCGATCCCTGCTCTTTGCCTGCTCTCCGGGCTCTCTCTCTCTCTCTCTCCCTCTCTCTCTCTCTCTCTCCTTGGACGATAATTCTCTCCTGGATGATAATTCTTTTTTTCGCCCTGATAATTCTTCTCTCCCTCTTCCCCATTGATAGGGGTCTCTATTTATAGAGTTTTGGTGACAGTGACCACTCCGTCGGTGTAAAAACCGAGGAGTGGGAAGTACAACACCCTTTTACACAACGGTTAAAGTAACCAATGCCTGCGTATGGATGATCTTTTGAATGAGCGTATGACGCGGGTCCAACTAAGGGAACACAACGCGTACTATTGCTACGAAGATCACGGCGTAAGAGCCACGCAGGTAGGTATCCCGTGTGTAGAAACGGTTGGCGTAGAAGCCAAATGACTGTCACCCTGGCACGGAGGCCAGATAGGCATAGAAGCCGGATAGGCGTAGAAGCCGGATAGGCGTAGAAGCCGGATAGGCGTTGAAGCCGGAGAGGCATAGAAGCCGGAGAGGCGTTGAAGCCGGATAGGCATAGAAGCCGGAGAGGCGTTGAAGCCGGATAGGCATAGGAGCCGGAGAGGCGTTGAAGCCGGATAGGCGTAGGAGCCGGAGAGGCGTTGAAGCCGGAGAGGCGTTGAGAGCCGAAGGGGCACAGGTCTTGAATGGGCGTAGAAGCCGCTGCGTACCGTGCCCGAGTGCTGACGGGGACGTCTTAGCCGGAATCACGGCTTTCGAAGATGTAATCAAATCTTCTACAGAGATTTGCCATCATCCTGTGCATTAAATGCGAAGACGTGTTTCGAAGGTCTGCAGCCCTTCTGTGCATCCGTTGCAGAGACGTGCCTTGACTGAACCTGTCACCGCCCCGTGCAATTAGACGTAGAGACGTGCCTCGAGCCCCGTACGATGTGCAGCTTTTGACGTGGCAGGCGGTTTGTCTACTGCGGAGCGTAAACCGGCTTATGCCTGCCTGTGTAAAACAATGCAGCGTATCCCTCTGTACGCAAAAGAGCGGTTTATGCTGAGGGGACGTCAGTAAACGACGGTTCGGTGGTATCTTAACCCAATCCTCTGCATTAAATGCAGAGATCCGCCATCATACTGTGGTGTGCGTCCCGAGGGGTCTGTGCCTGTTTCCAGCCGTCGTTTGGGTCGCCGTGCAGCACTTTTTGTCAGGAGTCAGAGGCCAGGTTCACTGCGTGACTTGACAGGTTCATTTCGGGGAAGACGAAGCGTTCCTCGTACGCTATTTAACGCTGCTTTGAGAGCGGCTGAGTTTTTACGCCCTGGAGGCGATGGGGGGGTCCCGTCTACGCCGAAGCGGTTTTGGACGCGCTGCACCCTTGAGCTCTTACGCCTGATGGCACTGAAGGCCTTTGCTTGCGCTGCTCTGTATCAATACGCCGCGTAGCTCTTGCCAGCGTATTTTTCATGCTTCTACAAGACCCCCTTCAAAGCTTTTAAATTCCTTGGAATTTGAAACGCTTTGAATGAAGCATGAATGGCCCCTCGTGACTCGAAACGTTTCTGAATGGAGCGTTGAAACGGTCGGTGCGGCCTTTATGGCGGATTTATTGGGGACCGTTGTGATCTCTTTTGCCTATAAAAAGGCGGGGGGTTAACCTGTTTCCCCATATTCCCATCACCATGCTAAGATGATCGCCGGAGTTCGTCGGGTCGATCTGAGGAAGAAGGAGATCATGTTCTTCCAGCATGTTGGGAGCCAAAAAAGACGGCGTCTTCGAGCAAGTGTCCACTGCAGCGATGGATCATGGAAGGATATCTTAGCCTCCCTTGCTCGGGATAATCAGCAACTTTGTATGGCGTTGCGTCTGGCGAGAAGAACGGTCGTATTAGACCACACTGCTTGCAAGCAGTGCCTTCTCTCGTTGCCTCCGGTGATGAGAGTCAGACAGACTCGTTCTGTCCCGGCTTGAGCGGTGCACGGAGATTGGGACCTGCAAAATCTATGCAAGCCTCAACTCTGTCGTCCTCCGCCGTCGACCATCTGCTGGAGAAGATGGATGAAGACTTTGTAGAGGGGATTTCCCTCATATGTAATCACGAAAATGAAGAAAAAAACCCCTGTAGACAGGATTTCCCTCATATGTAATTTGTGATTTTAATAAAATCGTCTTCTTCTCCATGTGATCGTCTTGCCATACGTTGCTGTGAAGTCTGAATGTGTGCATCTTCGACACGTCTGATACTTTACGCGACTCTGTATAGAGAGTACTAGGTTCTGTCCTGTTCTTTTCGTGCAGCGGATAGTGCATAGAGCGCTGCTTTAGCATTTTGAACACTTAGAACTGTCCTATTGCTAGGACTAAGGAACCGCGTAGAGTTCTGAACTGCTGCTTCTGATGAGCAGAACTTTGTTCAGTCTTCGTCTTCAAGAATGATCTCTCGGAACTCCCTTAAAGCAGGGCCGTCGAGCGTAGAAAGCTCCTTTAGCGTAGAACTGTTGAACTGTCTTGCGTGAAGAATTTTTCGAATTCGCTGACTGTCCGTCTTTCGAGGGTAGTGGGTTGACGTAGCACCCAATCATATCCGACTATTTATGCGAGACTTGGTTAGGTTCTCGAGGAGTCCGTCCGAGGATTCGAGGAGTCGATCCGAGGATTCGAGGAGTCGATCCAGACTCTATATATATCCCAAGCTTTGGAGAGAAAAACTTTTCATCCGTCTTCGAGAGTTCTTGACTGTTCAAGCTTTCTCCTTCATTCCTTCTCTGAGTATTTCGAGTTTTCAGAAATGGTGACGAAACAAACCTCCTCCGCTAACGGAAAGAGCATAGGTTCTTCTTCTTCTCCCACTGCTCCAGTGAGGGAGTCTTCGGTCGGGCAAGATGGACTTCCCTCTGAAAGTATCCCGCCGACGGGCAGCGCACCCGGTCTGAGAGGTAGAGCTTTTGGGGTGACAAGAATAACGAAAAATCCTTCGCACACGTTGAACGTGACCGCGCTAGGTCGTCTTCTGTGCTGATAGCCTCTTCGGAGGAAGATGATGCACGGAGACGTTTTCATCTTTTACGCCCACATTTCTCGTGTGCTAGCGTAAAGGCGCCATATTTTCGTAGTTCCGAGCGTAAAAGCTCTGGCTACCGAAAACTGGCGTATGTCGTAAAATACGCATTTTACGTTTGTGGAGGGGACTCCCGGCGTATAATAACCGAATTCGTACAATCCTGGCGTAGAGCACAGATTGTCGTTTCTTTGGTTCTGTATGTTTGTGCAAGATTTTTGAAATGACATACTTTCTTTGCACCTTTGTAGTTAACTTGGGTGAGTCTCCGCTGACCGAGGTGATGGGTTCCTCCGCCGGGATGCTGCACTCGAACTACCTGGAGGACTTGTCCCACGTGGCATTTCCCCTCTCCGGATCCCAGTATCCTGAGGGAAGGGGGTTCCTGTTATCGGTTCAGGGCGAGCGGGCACTGCTGAGCATGATCAACGGGGAGCCCCTGACGTATGTAGACGGAGAGCGGTACATAAAGCCGGCTTTCCTTTTTGGGGACATGATCGACAAGCGGTCCCAAACGAAGCCTAAGAGGGAACCTTGGGTCTTTGCTGTCGAGAGCTTGGTTCTGTACCTGCCGACGATGCCGAGGGATTATCCCATCTCGGCTTTCTTCCATGCCACTCATCCCAGAAAGATGTCGTGGACGTTGACTCCCGATCTTCATGGCAAGCCGGGGAAGATCTTTCATCAGAAAGGAGCTGACCAGGGATCGTTTGTCAGTCGTCCTTCTGGTCCTGTGACGTTGTTCAGGGGATTGTACCCGGGTGGCGTCCCGAGCGAAGACAGCTCTGTGATCCAGCCGGTCCAACTGTCGACTTTCTGCAACAGCTTCATGGGACGAGGCGGGGTGTACCCCAAGGAGAATCCTCGGTGTAATGGGTGGGTCACCCCAGCAAACCTCCGATGGACCAGCCTAGTTAACTGGGCCTTGAAGCGCTTTCGGCAAGAGCTAGAGGGCATTGGGCTGTATGCTGCTGTGAGCGCGACGAGCGTCGGGTTGCCTCCCAACCCTAATTTGTTCCTGGCACTGATGGAGCGATACGTTTCGCTCACTGGGACCTTTGCCACTCCACTGGGGGAGTTGGGATTGGCCCTTCATGAGATGGCGGTTGTCTCGAGGCTGCCGATGGGGGATACCCCGTATGAAGAGTATGTTCCCACCAACCGGGAGTTGGAGGATTCGGACCCTCGGGTGGCGGATGTGTATCAGGAGCTGATGTGCCAATACCTCGCCTGCACCGCTTTTTACAACGAGCCCTCTGGTTTGGCCCACACTACCAAGTGGATGTCCTACCTCTTCTTCCACCGAGCTAGAGCTGCCAGGTTGGAGAAAGTTTCGGGGGGCAAGAATGAGCCCGTGAACTGTTTGGGCGTGCTTAGTGCCCAGGTCGTGGACGGCCTTATGGAGGAGGCCAAAGCTTCGGACCAGATCCTCGTTGAGAGGGTAGGAAAGTACCCCGAAGGTACTACGGCTCGTAGTTACCTGAGGCGCTGTCGCAGGTCTCTATCCAAGGAAGCCCAGCTGGCTGGTTTCCTCTCGTTATGGCTGCGTCGAGTAGTAGTGCCTGGTACTGCGTCCGTGGACCGCATTCACCGAAACATCTTGTGGACGGCAGTGCGCCTGGTGTTCGGGGCAAGACTGGGCTTGCTTCCTGCCATGGTGTGCCGTATACAGGCGGGCTGAGAGCTCTGACCGATGGGTTGCTTGCTGATGAAGCCCGGCGTGAGAGTTTTCCCAGGGTGGAATTACCATACCTGTATCTGATGGGTTGGTTAATTCTCCATAATCCCCGGGTGATGTCTCCTGGCTCTGGTAGCAGCTCAGGGGGAAATTTCTTGTTGAACTACAAGGATTCTCCCTGGAACGTGGACACCGTTCTAGATTATCGGCTGGCATTGAACCTCATCCATGGCTGGAAGTTCCTCTAGAATCAGGTTCCGTAACTAAGGTATGCAACTCTATAATCATGTCATCTAGAATCCTCGCCACGCCAACCGGTATGGCTGCGAGAAACTCTAAATCTCATAACTAAAGTATGTACATCCAAGTTAGGTTCCTACGTTCTCGTCACGACAGCTAATATGGCTGCGATAAACTCTAGGTTCCATAACCAAAGTAGACGTTTTACCTTTCTCACTGTCCTCATCAATATATGTCATCAGATGATACCATAAATTCTAGTCCGTAAAATTCATCTCAATTTGAAATCAACTCAACAACGATACCAGGAATTAAAGTTAACAACTGGTCAACAAGAATCAAACTCAACAATGATACCAAGATTTTAATTTAATAACTGCTCAACAAGAATCAAGTTCAGTAACAACAAGCGAGAGCGGACGGAAACAAGGAAAAAAGATTTAAATTGGAAATTATAATAAGATTCTCAAGGGGTCGTCCCAGGAATCTCTCAAGAATTTGTGATTGAGTATCCTCTCTCATCCTAGTATCCTATGTCCTATATTCTATAGCAGGCATGCATTAGTACAACTAATACGTCGTACTACCACGACATCGCACAACTAGCGAAGTCGGACCTGCATGGGCCACCACTAAAACGTGTCACGACCCGCACCCGGTTTAGGGGCACGAGAGCGTGGGTACGTCCAGCCTACGCCGCAGCATCGGCGGTAGAACGCTGTCTAGGTCAAGTACTATCTAAACAATCTCACGCTAGTATCCAACTCCATAAGGAGACGTGGATATCATAAAATAAATCTAAAAATACTCAATCACATAAACTAAAGCACGATGAGATATCAAGGCAAGCAAGAAATACAAGACAAGGCTAACGACAAAATAATCATACCTGCAATCATTAACTTCCAATCCCCCAAGTGTGTCGGAAACCAGTCTACTAAGGTCACAGTCTGGAAAAATATTTTCCAGTCAGGAAGGAGCAAAGTACATCTCTAAATAGCAGTTTTATATAAATGACATAAACTATGTAGCAGTTCTAGATGGAAACATACCAGATGCATGTATAGGTACGAGAAATGTACAATGAGAGAAATACTGGAAATACTGTAAGTAAATGCAGGAAAAGAACAATATGTCAATGAGCAAGAATCCTATGACTAGTGTGTGAGTACTAGCTTTAACATGTGATCGGCTTGGGAACTTGATCAGGCTGGTTACATGTGATTAGCTATGATTCACGAAGGTCAGGCTAACCGTTGGTTAGCTATGATGCATGTAGAGGTCAGGCTAATCACACGTAACAGCTATGAGACACGAAGATGGTCAGGCCGCACCCGACGTGAGATGTGGGGTGAGCTATGATACATGAAAAGTTGGGTATGATCACATATCTACACTAAAATACTCCCCAAACCCCCGACTGGTATAGTAGATCCAATCATGGTACGCTATGGCACGGGATTCCCTAGGGAGGTAGCAAATCTCCCCGGGTCTCAGTGTCTGTACATGCACAAGATATCAAGGAAACAAGTCTTGTACAAGCTACACCATGAATAAGGAATAACATCTCATGACGAGATCCGTGTATACCAATCCGTGTAACCAACGTGTCAAGAACATGGATATTTACACTAGATACAGTGAACATAGGAGATATCATAAATTAGAAACTAATCAGAGAATGTACTCGCCTGGGGTCCTTAGCTGGTAACAACAATGTCCTGTTCCCGAATATCGTCTAGATGATCCAACAGTCCTTGGGTTCATCCAATCCGAGCTGAGAATGCAGGTACCAAAAGTCATATCTAAGTCTAGGCACGAAATACAGTAGCTACAGTCCTCAAGTAATCTATCAGAGCCCAATTCAAACAACCAAATCATCACATAGTATATACATACCTACGAACAAGTTCCTAATTAGGGTTTTATTATAGTATATATATGGTAACACCCTAACTGTAAATATGAATATGTATATATATAAGAAAACATTTTTTTTTTCTTTTCTTTTTACATAAAACATATATTTTTATGTAATTAATAATTAAGCATTCAAAATTACCAAATATATACTTATGTGAATTTACTTATACAAACATATAACAAAATACTTAACATATAGGTACGAAACTTACGTACAAAAATACCTATACTTCTATAAATACAATTTCTTATACATACATACATACATACATAACAAGTATTTGCTAAAAATAATGGCAAATAATACCTACTAAGTATTTGTTAACAAAATAAATGTATATAATACACAGTAAGTATTTGGTTACAAAATAAGGGTATATCATATATGATAAGTATTTGTTAACAAATTTGGTATATAATGTATAACAAATATGGTATACGATATGAAATAAGTACTTGATAACAAAATATTTAATATATACTAAGTATTGGTAATACAACTTGTTAACAACTAATGCTCCAATTCTTAATTATTGAAATCTTATGCAAATATGGAAAACAATGAGGGCTTTATATAAAAGAGAACCTAATGATTATTTTCTTTTGTTGAACACACAGAGAATGGTGGGTGGAGTGTTTTGTTTGTCATCATTCCCCTTTTTTTTTTCTTTAAATTCTACTATATAGCCAACGTGATAACTACTTTCCCTCATCTCCTATTCATATATGTGTTTTTGTTTACTAAAGGAAGGAAAGGAGTCGAGCATACTCACAATAACCTAACTTCGGTCGGCTTCCAGGAAGGTGTCGAGAACTAGCGCCGGTGGAGGCTCGGCTAGTCAACCAATACGGGAAGTCGGAATGGTGGAGGCACCGTCGGCCTGGGCTCGGGGTGAGTTCAGCGGCTCTCACGGCCAGTGCCAAGTCAATGAATGCCAAGTCGAGCTCGTCGTCCGCCACCGCTGGAGATGATCGGAGAGAAACTCGTCGGTCGACGAGATGCTGTTGCGGCGGTGCTCTGAAACCCGCAACTTCGGCTCAGCAGGAGGAGAGAAGCTGGCGGCGAAGCAGTCGCCAGGGACTCGTCGCCGGACATTGGGAGCTCATCCACTCGAAGGAGGGGCCATCACTGGCCGAGATCTGCCATGGTCGATCAGATGGGAGGTGGTCGATGACGTTCAGTCGGTCGGCGGGATGCTGCTGTTCATCGAGGGATGTCCGATCAAGCTGTTCAGTACCGCAGACATCCCAGCTCCGACGTTGCCGAGAGCGACGACGTTGAGGAAAGTGGAGCTCCGTTTCGACGAGGAGGAGGAGGAGTCTGGTTGTCGAGGTGGAGAATAGAATAGATGGAGGGGTGGTTCTAATGGTGATGGTGGTGGTGCTAGTTGGTGATGGCGGTGGAGATAGTTGCCGGCCGGAATAGCACAGGTGGAGGGAGGAAGAGCTTGCGGGTGGCGAGGGGAGGAGCAGCCGGCTGGGGAGTTGGGAGGAGTGGTGATGGGGTGGTCGCCGGGCCAGAGGAGTTGGCCGCCGGAGGGAGGAAGAGTGGGCGGTGCCGGAGTGCTGACTGACCGGAGCAGCAGCGGCCGGGGTTCTTCATGCGGGAGAAGAGGCCGACCACCGCGTCGTCGGGGAGGCTCGTCCAGTCGACGATGGCGTCGGCGACGCCTCCACCTACGCCGACGTCGGAATCGGCAGCGGCGGCGATGTCCTCCTCCTGGAGGAGAGGCTGGCGCGGTCGGGGTAGGGAACAGGAAGTCGGGGCAGTGCCGGGGTGTTCAGTGGTGATGGTGAACAGTATAATGGGTTTTCCCCCTCTTATTTGAATTTAAATTCAAGTATAAGAAGAAGAAGAAGAAGGAGAAGAAGAAAGGAAAAAGAAGAAGAAAGGAAAAGAAATTTTGGAAGGAGGCTACGTTGGAGAGAGGAAAGAAGGAGAGAGAGAGGTGGGGGCTTGCTTGGGGATTAGGGTTTTCTAGGGAAAGGTGTTGATGTGACATTATATAGTGGGAGAGTGTGTATGGAATCAAGGGTTAGGATTGACCCCCTTTAAATGAGTGGTCTAGATTGGCCATGAAGGAATTTCATGTGGGAATGAGGGTGTGAGGCTAATTAAATATTATTAGGTTCCCTCATTGGTTTAAACAATTGAGTGTTGACACAAAATGCAAATTTGCAAATTAGCCCCCTTAAATTTGGGTATTTGCACAGACACATGAAATGACAAAAATTTGGCGGGCGATTCGGTGTCCGGTGTTTTGTAGGGTCAGGGGGCGCTGTATGTTTGGTACGGGCTTAAATAGCAGGGCACTGGAATTAATTTGGGATTTACGGAATCAGGTAAAATGGTATCCTCAAATTAAATAGAAATAAATGCAAGTTGTGTTATAAAATTAATTAGGGGTACATGGGGCCAAAATCAGGTCAGGTCATCAATACCAACAATGAAGAAGACTCAGAACAGAATATTACCCTAATTTGGGCCGTACGAAAAATAGGTCAAGATTGCCTCCAATTTTCGATTGGAACGCACAACGATACAAAAATAGGAATTTATTAAATAACGTCCGCGACGATTTTTGTGCGGCTAGAAATAATGCACAGAGAGCATAATTATGAGTTGCAAAAATAGCAGAATGGAAGGCGGGCATGTCTAGGGCAAGATTGTGAAATTTGTTGGAAGACAAAAGTCAGGATAGCGCTCCAAATATCGAAGCAAAGGCAATGCGCAATAATTAAATAAATTACGGTAATTAATTACAACCTCCAATAAATAAATTCTAAAATAAAACAATTAACCCCAAAATCCCATAATTCGGACAGGTGTTCATCTACTGGCTTCTAGGTCAGTCTGCTGGCTCAAAACAAGTGAACACTGTATATAATTATATTTTTAATTACACATCTCACATAATTATTTAAATAAATAAGAATAAAAACTTATCATGCAATTATTTAATTGTAACTACCATAATATTAAATATTATAAAAAGTCGAAAATACCCCTGTTTTCAGAATGTGGTAGTGACAAGTCTACCCACCTTAAAAGAATTTCGTCCTCGAAATTTAAAGTCCTCATAGTAGTGTTTATTCATACTCATTATTATTTCCCTAAACTTAAATTTCATCCATGAAATCAGGTTATAATCCACAACGTCTTTTCACAATTTCAAAATTCAAAAATTATTGCATAACCTGAAAATCCTCGAAATAGAATCAAAGTCCATTTTTTATCAAAAATTTTCTCGAAATTTTTAGTTAATAATTCAATACTCGGAATTTAATATCCACTCCTCTAATTTGATTTTAATCAATGCACATTTAAATCTCGTCTCAAAAATTGAATTCGAACATTAGTCCATTAATAATTTTATTCCTCAATTTCCTCTTTCCTCAAAATACTTAACAATGCGATACTTAAGGATTTCTCCAAATGCAACATCCGAATATAAAATTCTAAAATTCATAACTTGCAATCAAATATATATACTGATAATTTTCCAAATTTTCCTCAAATTTTAATGATAAATTATATCACAATCAACCTTCCTGAAATTAACAATCATCAATTCTGCCATGTTAAATTTTTAATCCTTTATTTAAATTAGCGTTTATCCTCAAATTTCAATCATATCTCGATCCTTGTAAAACCAATGATCCAGCAATTCTGTTATATCAACTCATGAATGCTTATCCTTGAATTTCTAATCATCTTGTCCCATTTTGTCAAGTCATAACCTTGTCATAGATCCTTGCTATGGTCAAAACCCCAACGATCATGGTCTAAGAAAAATTTTACCCACAGTCATACAACAAACAACTTAGAGGAAACATGCATGGTTATGGTCTGTCTTATCATGGTATTGCATTCTCTGTCAGGTTGTACTACTAACTATATCCTAACAAGAAAAATCACGAATACAACCCACTGTACTAGGGAATCAATCAATCAGAAGACAAAAACAACATGAAAAAGAAAGAACCTGCTAACATATTTCTTGCGGTATCTACTATCTCTAACAAACACCTAACTCTAGCACATCCACTAACTAATTCCTATTCCTGTACACTGGTACTCATATCAACAAATCATTAATCCACAACATTCATGATTACATCCTCATTGCATACACCTGCTTATTAATACCTAAATCTGATACTAAGATTCTATAATATAACCATGGTTCAATAATGCATCCAAGTTTGATACCTCTATCTCTCTAGTACCACACTCTCTATCAGTTCTCGTTCCTACTACAATTGTCCATACTATTTGTTCTCATCACTCCAGTGCACGCCAAGTGTAACACCATACTAAGTACTGTTCTCTCCAATACAACCCTAGATGGACACCCAACTCAGTCTGCGGTGCCATCTCGATCATGCTCAAGTCAACAGATCCTTACATATGTATATCATCTATTCATACACTAATATATTCATATTCTCATCTACCATAAAATTAATCCTCAAAATAATCGTCAAGGTTTAACTTCTCGATCAACTTAAAATAAATTGTATATACTTCCTCCAAGTCAAAACTCAACATCGGAATAAAATTTTAATCACTTCTAAAATCTTTGTAGCCTTGACCATGTTTATTGAATCACTATTTGAAATCCCCCAAATTTTAATGACACAATCCCAACTCTTCAATAATTCTCAAAGTAAAAATTCATTTCCACTCTTTAATTTATAAATCCACAATATACATATCAGTGCTCACGGTCTCTGATACTCTAGGTGCACTCAAAACATCTAGTGTCTATAACTGTGTACTAAAATTGTACTGCCCGAATCTCTTGCACTATTACCTCCAATGATCAAAGTTATCATCGCATGTATTTTCTTCCATGATTTTCAATCTATCTTAACTGGTATATCATCTAATTATCATCACACAGAGTGCTTACTGTTTTGAGCGTCATTCTCGACTAATCCTTGATATAGAATCATTAGTACCCTTGGTATGATATCGCGAGCTTCATTATTGGATCATCTCCTCAAACTTATTAGAACTCATGATTAGTTGTACCTTTTACAACACTCATATTTCTTATATTCATGGGCATGTATATGGTTCCTCATCTTGATGGTTGTATAGGTATTTTCCTTTAATCCTTTAAAGCCTATTAAACTAATCCGTGATACGCTTCACCACTTTCATTACTAATCCTGATATTTCTCTACTTATGACATCTCATTAAACCCTTTATGCATATACATTCCTTTACTCTTTACACACCCGGTATCAATCATCAAATTGAACATCATGCTCCATTAATCTTTAACACAATTTCCTGGATACTTAAATGTTTACGTAGGTCATCCAATTGCAAATTCATGATTATCCAGGACGGGTATGTTGGCTCTGATACTATCTCTGAGAACTATCACTGATACTCTATACTCTCATTCTACTTACTGTCTCTAATGACCTTATCCTAGAACCATTGTTACAAGGTATTATGCTATGGTTAACTCTAGATTAAAGTCCACTGCTCACATGTCCAACTAAGAAACACTTATGAACTCACAAGTCACACTCAGTCAACACTAATACAAGACACAAACAAAATTACAAGTCACAAATTATCATACTAACAAGGAATCCTCAAAGAAAAGAAGCTCAAAGGAAACTGGATCAAGGACGGAAGGTATCTTTACTGCTAGTAAAGAAAAGAAGCGATGGAACAAAGTCCTGGAATAACATAAATAGATAAGTCTTGAGATGATACTTTAAGAACCAATTTAAGATACAACCTGATAATCATACACGTCTGTCAGAAATCATGACACACAGAATCCTCGCCACGCCAGTAAGCATAGACGCGATAAACGACATGTTCCGTAACTAAGGTATGCAACTCTATAATCATGTCATCTAGAATCCTCGCCACGCCAACCGGTATGGTTGCGAGAAACTCTAAATCTCATAACTAAAGTATGTACATCCAAGTTAGGTTCCTACGTTCTCGTCACGACAGCTAATATGGCTGCGATAAACTCTAGGTTCCATAACCAAAGTAGACGTTTTACCTTTCTCACTGTCCTCATCAATATATGTCATCAGATGATACCATAAATTCTAGTCCGTAAAATTCATCTCAATTTGAAATCAACTCAACAACGATACCAGGAATTAAAGTTAACAACTGGTCAACAAGAATCAAACTCAACAATGATACCAAGATTTTAATTTAATAACTGCTCAACAAGAATCAAGTTCAGTAACAACAAGCGAGAGCGGACGGAAACAAGGAAAAAAGATTTAAATTGGAAATTATAATAAGATTCTCAAGGGGTCGTCTCAGGAATCTCTCAAGAATTTGTGATTGAGTATCCTCTCTCATCCTAGTATCCTATGTCCTATATTCTATAGCAGGCATGCATTAGTACAACTAATACGTCGTACTACCACGACATCGCACAACTAGCGAAGTCGGACCTGCATGGGCCACCACTAAAACGTGTCACGACCCGCACCCGGTTTAGGGGCACGAGAGCGTGGGTACGTCCAGCCTACGCCGCAGCATCGGCGGTAGAACGCTGTCTAGGTCAAGTACTATCTAAACAATCTCACGCTAGTATCCAACTCCATAAGGAGACGTGGATATCATAAAATAAATCTAGAAATACTCAATCACATAAACTAAAGCACGATGAGATATCAAGGCAAGCAAGAAGTACAAGACAAGGCTAACGACAAAATAATCATACCTGCAATCATTAACTTCCAATCCCCCAAGTGTGTCGGAAACCAGTCTACTAAGGTCACAGTCTGGAAAAATATTTTCCAGTCAGGAAGGAGCAAAGTACATCTCTAAATAGCAGTTCTATATAAATGACATAAACTATGTAGCAGTTCTAGATGGAAACATACCAGATGCATGTATAGGTACGAGAAATGTACAATGAGAGAAATACTGGAAATACTGTAAGTAAATGCAGGAAAAGAACAATATGTCAATGAGCAAGAATCCTATGACTAGTGTGTGAGTACTAGCTTTAACATGTGATCGGCTTGGGAACTTGATCAGGCTGGTTACATGTGATTAGCTATGATTCACGAAGGTCAGGCTAACCGTTGGTTAGCTATGATGCATGTAGAGGTCAGGCTAATCACACGTAACAGCTATGAGGCACGAAGATGGTCAGGCCGCACCCGACGTGAGATGTGGGGTGAGCTATGATACATGAAAAGTTGGATATGATCACATATCTACACTAAAATACTCCCCAAACCCCCGACTGGTATAGTAGATCCAATCATGGTACGCTATGGCACGGGATTCCCTAGGGAGGTAGCAAATCTCCCTGGGTCTCAGTGTCTGTACATGCACAAGATATCAAGGAAACAAGTCTTGTACAAGCTACACCATGAATAAGGAATAACATCTCATGACGAGATCCGTGTATACCAATCCGTGTAACCAACGTGTCAAGAACATGGATATTTACACTAGATACAGTGAACATAGGAGATATCATAAATTAGAAACTAATCAGAGAATGTACTCGCCTGGGGTCCTTAGCTGGTAACAACAATGTCCTGTTCCCGAATATCGTCTAGATGATCCAACAGTCCTTGGGTTCATCCAATCCGAGCTGAGAATGCAGGTACCAAAAGTCATATCTAAGTCTAGGCACGAAATACAGTAGCTACAGTCCTCAAGTAATCTATCAGAGCCCAATTCAAACAACCAAATCATCACATAGTATATACATACCTACGAACAAGTTCCTAATTAGGGTTTTATTATAGTATATATATGGTAACACCCTAACTGTAAATATGAATATGTATATATATAAGAAAACATTTTTTTTCTTTTCTTTTTACATAAAACATATATTTTTATGTAATTAATAATTAAGCATTCAAAATTACCAAATATATACTTATGTGAATTTACTTATACAAACATATAACAAAATACTTAACATATAGGTACGAAACTTACGTACAAAAATACCTATACTTCTATAAATAAAATTTCTTATACATACATACATACATACATACATAACAAGTATTTGCTAAAAATAATGGCAAATAATACCTACTAAGTATTTGTTAACAAAATAAATGTATATAATACACAGTAAGTATTTGGTTACAAAATAAGGGTATATCATATATGATAAGTATTTGTTAACAAATTTGGTATATAATGTATAACAAATATGGTATACGATATGAAATAAGTACTTGATAACAAAATATTTAATATATACTAAGTATTGGTAATACAACTTGTTAACAACTAATGCTCCAATTCTTAATTATTGAAATCTTATGCAAATATGGAAAACAATGAGGGCTTTATATAAAAGAGAACCTAATGATTATTTTCTTTTGTTGAACACACAGAGAATGGTGGGTGGAGTGTTTTGTTTGTCATCATTCCCCTTTTTTTTTTCTTTAAATTCTACTATATAGCCAACGTGATAACTACTTTCCCTCATCTCCTATTCATATATGTGTTTTTGTTTACTAAAGGAAGGAAAGGAGTCGAGCATACTCACAATAACCTAACTTCGGTCGGCTTCCAGGAAGGTGTCGAGAACTAGCGCCGGTGGAGGCTCGGCTAGTCAACCAATACGGGAAGTCGGAATGGTGGAGGCACCGTCGGCCTGGGCTCGGGGTGAGTTCAGCGGCTCTCACGGCCAGTGCCAAGTCAATGAATGCCAAGTCGAGCTCGTCGTCCGCCACCGCTGGAGATGATCGGAGAGAAACTCGTCGGTCGACGAGATGCTGTTGCGGCGGTGCTCTGAAACCCGCAACTTCGGCTCAGCAGGAGGAGAGAAGCTGGCGGCGAAGCAGTCGCCAGGGACTCGTCGCCGGACATTGGGAGCTCATCCACTCGAAGGAGGGGCCATCACTGGCCGAGATCTGCCATGGTCGATCAGATGGGAGGTGGTCGATGACGTTCAGTCGGTCGGCGGGATGCTGCTGTTCATCGAGGGATGTCCGATCAAGCTGTTCAGTACCGCAGACATCCCAGCTCCGACGTTGCCGAGAGCGACGACGTTGAGGAAAGTGGAGCTCCGTTTCGACGAGGAGGAGGAGGAGTCTGGTTGTCGAGGTGGAGAATAGAATAGATGGAGGGGTGGTTCTAATGGTGATGGTGGTGGTGCTAGTTGGTGATGGCGGTGGAGATAGTTGCCGGCCGGAATAGCACAGGTGGAGGGAGGAAGAGCTTGCGGGTGGCGAGGGGAGGAGCAGCCGGCTGGGGAGTTGGGAGGAGTGGTGATGGGGTGGTCGCCGGGCCAGAGGAGTTGGCCGCCGGAGGGAGGAAGAGTGGGCGGTGCCGGAGTGCTGACTGACCGGAGCAGCAGCGGCCGGGGTTCTTCATGCGGGAGAAGAGGCCGACCACCGCGTCGTCGGGGAGGCTCGTCCAGTCGACGACGGCGTCGGCGACGCCTCCACCTACGCCGACGTCGGAATCGGCAGCGGCGGCGATGTCCTCCTCCTGGAGGAGAGGCTGGCGCGGTCGGGGTAGGGAACAGGAAGTCGGGGCAGTGCCGGGGTGTTCAGTGGTGATGGTGAACAGTATAATGGGTTTTCCCCCTCTTATTTGAATTTAAATTCAAGTATAAGAAGAAGAAGAAGAAGAAGAAGAAGGAGAAGAAGAAAGGAAAAAGAAGAAGAAAGGAAAAGAAATTTTGGAAGGAGGCTACGTTGGAGAGAGGAAAGAAGGAGAGAGAGAGGTGGGGGCTTGCTTGGGGATTAGGGTTTTCTAGGGAAAGGTGTTGATGTGACATTATATAGTGGGAGAGTGTGTATGGAATCAAGGGTTAGGATTGACCCCCTTTAAATGAGTGGTCTAGATTGGCCATGAAGGAATTTCATGTGGGAATGAGGGTGTGAGGCTAATTAAATATTATTAGGTTCCCTCATTGGTTTAAACAATTGAGTGTTGACACAAAATGCAAATTTGCAAATTAGCCCCCTTAAATTTGGGTATTTGCACAGACACATGAAATGACGAAAATTTGGCGGGCGATTCGGTGTCCGGTGTTTTGTAGGGTCAGGGGGCGCTGTATGTTTGGTACGGGCTTAAATAGCAGGGCACTGGAATTAATTTGGGATTTACGGAATCATGTAAAATGGTATCCTCAAATTAAATAGAAATAAATGCAAGTTGTGTTATAAAATTAATTAGGGGTACATGGGGCCAAAATCAGGTCAGGTCATCAATACCAACAATGAAGAAGACTCAGAACAGAATATTACCCTAATTTGGGCCGTACGAAAAATAGGTCAAGATTGCCTCCAATTTTCGATTGGAACGCACAACGATACAAAAATAGGAATTTATTAAATAACGTCCGCGACGATTTTTGTGCGGCTAGAAATAATGCACAGAGAGCATAATTATGAGTTGCAAAAATAGCAGAATGGAAGGCGGGCATGTCTAGGGCAAGATTGTGAAATTTGTTGGAAGACAAAAGTCAGGATAGCGCTCCAAATATCGAAGCAAAGGCAATGCGCAATAATTAAATAAATTACGGTAATTAATTACAACCTCCAATAAATAAATTCTAAAATAAAACAATTAACCCCAAAATCCCATAATTCGGACAGGTGTTCATCTACTGGCTTCTAGGTCAGTCTGCTGGCTCAAAACAAGTGAACACTGTATATAATTATATTTTTAATTACACATCTCACATAATTATTTAAATAAATAAGAATAAAAACTTATCATGCAATTATTTAATTGTAACTACCATAATATTAAATATTATAAAAAGTCGAAAATACCCCTGTTTTCAGAATGTGGTAGTGACAAGGCGTAGGAGCCGGAGAGGCGTTGAAGCCGGAGAGGCGTTGAGAGCCGAAGGGGCACAGGTCTTGAATGGGCGTAGAAGCCGCTGCGTACCGTGCCCGAGTGCTGACGGGGACGTCTTAGCCGGAATCACGGCTTTCGAAGATGTAATCAAATCTTCTACAGAGATTTGCCATCATCCTGTGCATTAAATGCGAAGACGTGTTTCGAAGGTCTGCAGCCCTTCTGTGCATCCGTTGCAGAGACGTGCCTTGACTGAACCTGTCACCGCCCCGTGCAATTAGACGTAGAGACGTGCCTCGAGCCCCGTACGATGTGCAGCTTTTGACGTGGCAGGCGGTTTGTCTACTGCGGAGCGTAAACCGGCTTATGCCTGCCTGTGTAAAACAATGCAGCGTATCCCTCTGTACGCAAAAGAGCGGTTTATGCTGAGGGGACGTCAGTAAACGACGGTTCGGTGGTATCTTAATCCAATCCTCTGCATTAAATGCAGAGATCCGCCATCATACTGTGGTGTGCGTCCCGAGGGGTCTGTGCCTGTTTCCAGCCGTCGTTTGGGTCGCCGTGCAGCACTTTTTGTCAGGAGTCAGAGGCCAGGTTCACTGCGTGACTTGACAGGTTCATTTCGGGGAAGACGAAGCGTTCCTCGTACGCTATTTAACGCTGCTTTGAGAGCGGCTGAGTTTTTACGCCCTGGAGGCGATGGGGGGGTCCCGTCTACGCCGAAGCGGTTTTGGACGCGCTGCACCCTTGAGCTCTTACGCCTGATGGCACTGAAGGCCTTTGCTTGCGCTGCTCTGTATCAATACGCCGCGTAGCTCTTGCCAGCATATTTTTCATGCTTCTACAAGACCCCCTTCAAAGCTTTTAAATTCCTTGGAATTTGAAACGCTTTGAATGAAGCATGAATGGCCCCTCGTGACTCGAAACGTTTCTGAATGGAGCGTTGAAACGGTCGGTGCGGCCTTTATGGCAGATTTATTGGGGACCGCTGTGATCTCTTTTGCCTATAAAAAGGCGGGGGGTTAACCTGTTTCCCCATATTCCCATCACCATGCTAAGATGATCGCCGGAGTTCGTCGGGTCGATCTGAGGAAGAAGGAGATCATGTTCTTCCAGCATGTTGGGAGCCAAAAAAGACGGCGTCTTCGAGCAAGTGTCCACTGCAGCGATGGATCATGGAAGGATATCTTAGCCTCCCTTGCTCGGGATAATCAGCAACTTTGTATGACGTTGCGTCTAGCGAGAAGAACGGTCGTATTAGACCACACTGCTTGCAAGCAGTGCCTTCTCTCGTTGCCTCCGGTGACGAGAGTCAGACAGACTCGTTCTGTCCCGGCTTGAGCGGTGCACGGAGATTGGGACCTGCAAAATCTATGCAAGCCTCAACTCTGTCGTCCTCCGCCGTCGACCATCTGTTGGAGAAGATGGATGAAGACTTTGTAGAGGGGATTTCCCTCATATGTAATCACGAAAATGAAGAAAAAAACCCCTGTAGACAGGATTTCCCTCATATGTAATTTGTGATTTTAATAAAATCGTCTTCTTCTCCATGTGATCGTCTTGCCATACGTTGCTGTGAAGTCTGAATGTGTGCATCTTCGACACGTCTGCTACTTTACGCGACTCTGTATAGAGAGTACTAGGTTCTGTCCTGTTCTTTTCGTGTAGCGGATAGTGCATAGAGCGCTGCTTTAGCATTTTGAACACTTAGAACTGTCCTATTGCTAGGACTAAGGAACCGCGTAGAGTTCTGAACTGCTGCTTCTGATGAGCAGAACTTTGTTCAGTCTTCGTCTTCAAGAATGATCTCTCGGAACTCCCTTGAAACAGGGTCGAGGATTCTGGCTGAGCTTTGTCATCTTGACAGACGAGATGTTCAGACTGGAGTCAGGATGAACCTCCAATTTGGGACCCGAAAAGAGTAATTTCTTAATGGTTGTACTCTGTCCGTTTCGGGTACTTGGGGTCAAGAACGAGTATCTTCTGTGTGAACTCTTTGCACTTGACCGGGTCGGGGACTGTTCTGGATAAGCGGAAAGTCGCGGAGTGTGAAATCCTTAGTCTGTAGCGTCTGGGCGTAAAACACCGTCGAGCGTGAAGTCGTAGACTTGTGGTTCCTGAGCGTGAAGTCGTAGGTTTGTCGCCTCTCGAGCGTAAAAGCTACCGAGCACAAAGGCATCCGGGCAAAAAAAACCATAGACTTATAGCTGCTTGAACGTAAAGCCGTAGAATCGTTGCTGTTGAGTGTAGAAAGCTCCTTTAGCGTAGGACTTGTGGATCTGTAGCTCCTGAAAAGAGAATTTCTTCGAGCGTGAAGTTCTGCGGATCTGTTGCTTCTGAGCGTAAACTGAGCGCCACCGAGCGTGAGATCATCGATTTGGTATCTGCTGAGCGTAAAGCCGTAGGTTTGTTGCCTCTCGAGCGTAAAAGCTACCGAGCACAAAGGCATCCGGGCGAGAAAAACCATAGACTTGTAGCTTGCGAGCGTAAAATCGTAGATCTGTTGCCGTCGAGCGTAGAAAGCTCCTTTAGCGTAGAACTGCTGAACTGTCTTGCGTGAAGAATTTTTCGAATTCGCTGACTGTCCGTCTTTCGAGGGTAGTGGGTTGACGTAGCACCCAATCATATCCGACTATTTATGCGAGACTTGGTTAGGTTCTCGAGGAGTCCGTCCGAGGATTCGAGGAGTCGATCCGGACTCTATATATATCCCAAGCTTTGGAGAGAAAAACTTTTCATCCGTCTTCGAGAGTTCTTGACTGTTTAAGCTTTCTCCTTCATTCCTTCTCTGAGTATTTCGAGTTTTCAGAAATGGTGACGAAACAAACCTCCTCCGCTAACGGAAAGAGCATAGGTTCTTCTTCTTCTCCCACTGCTCCAGTGAGGGAGTCTTCGGTCGGGCAAGGTGGACTTCCCTCTGAAAGTATCCCGCCGACGGGCAGCGCACCCGGTCTGAGAGGTAGAGCTTTTGGGGTGACAAGAATAACGAAAAATCCTTCGCACACGTTGAACGTGACCGCGCTAGGTCGTCTTCTGTGCTGATAGCCTCTTCGGAGGAAGATGATGCACGGAGGCGTTTTCATCTTTTACGCCCACATTTCTCGTGTGCTAGCGTAAAGGCGCCATATTTTCGTAGTTCCGAGCGTAAAAGCTCTGGCTACCGAAAACTGGCGTATGTCGTAAAATAAGCATTTTACGTTTGTGGAGGGGACTCCCGGCGTATAATAACCGAATTCGTACAATCCTGGCGTAGAGCACAGATTGTCGTTTCTTTGGTTCTGTATGTTTGTGCAAGATTTTTGAAATGACATACTTTCTTTGCACCTTTGTAGTTAACTTGGGTGAGTCTCCGCTGACCGAGGTGATGGGTTCCTCCGCCGGGATGCTGCACTCGAACTACCTGGAGGACTTGTCCCACGTGGCATTTCCCCTCTCCGGATCCCAGTATCCTGAGGGAAGGGGGTTCCTGTTATCGGTTCAGGGCGAGCGGGCACTGCTGAGCATGATCAACGGGGAGCCCCTGACGTATGTAGACGGAGAGCGGTACATAAAGCCGGCTTTCCTTTTTGGGGACATGATCGACAAGCGGTCCCAGACGAAGCCTAAGAGGGAACCTTGGGTCTTTGCTGTCGAGAGCTTGGTTCTGTACCTGCCGACAATGCCGAGGGATTATCCCATCTCGGCTTTCTTCCATGCCACTCATCCCAGAAAGATGTCGTGGACGTTGACTCCCGATCTTCATGGCAAGCCGGGGAAGATCTTTCATCAGAAAGGAGCTGACCAGGGATCGTTTGTCAGTCGTCCTTCTGGTCCTGTGACGTTGTTCAGGGGATTGTACCCGGGTGGCGTCCCGAGCGAAGACAGCTCTGTGATCCAGCCGGTCCAACTGTCGACTTTCTGCAACAGCTTCATGGGACGAGGCGGGGTGTACCCCAAGGAGAATCCTCGGTGTAATGGGTGGGTCACCCCAGCAAACCTCCGATGGACCAGCCTAGTTAACTGGGCCTTGAAGCGCTTTCGGCAAGAGCTAGAGGGCATTGGGCTGTATGCTGCTGTGAGCGCGACGAGCGTCGGGTTGCCTCCCAACCCTAATTTGTTCCTGGCACTGATGGAGCGATACGTTTCGCTCACTGGGACCTTTGCCACTCCACTGGGGGAGTTAGGATTGGCCCTTCATGAGATGGCGGTTGTCTCGAGGCTGCCGATGGGGGATACCCCGTATGAAGAGTATGTTCCCACCTACCGGGAGTTGGAGGATTCGGACCCTCGGGTGGCGGATGTGTATCAGGAGCTGATGTGCCAATACCTCGCCTGCACCGCTTTTTACAACGAGCCCTCTGGTTTGGCCCACACTACCAAGTGGATGTCCTACCTCTTCTTCCACCGAGCTAGAGCTGCCAGGTTGGAGAAAGTTTCGGAGGGCAAGAATGAGCCCGTGAACTGTTTGGGCGTGCTTAGTGCCCAGGTCGTGGACGGCCTTATGGAGGAGGCCAAAGCTTCGGACCAGATCCTCGTTGAGAGGGTAGGAAAGTACCCCGAAGGTACTACGGCTCGTAGTTACCTGAGGCGCTGTCGCAGGTCTCTATCCAAGGAAGCCCAGCTGGCTGGTTTCCTCTCGTTATGGCTGCGTCGAGTAGTAGTGCCTGGTACTGCGTCCGCGGACCACATTCACCGGAACATCTTGTGGACGGCAGTGCGCCTGGTGTTCGGGGCAAGACTGGGCTTGCTTCCTGCCATGGTGTGCCGTATACAGGCGGGCTTGAGAGCTCTGACCGATGGGTTGCTTGCTGATGAAGCCCGGCGTGAGAGTTTTCCCAGGGTGGAATTACCATACCTGTATCTGATGGGTTGGTTAATTCTCCATAATCCCCGGGTGATGTCTCCTGGCTCTGGTAGCAGCTCAGGGGGAAATTTCTTGTTGAACTACAAGGATTCTCCCTGGAACGTGGACACCGTTCTAGATTATCGACTGGCATTGAACCTCATCCATGGCTGGAAGTTCCTCTGTACTCTCCCTCCCGTAGATTGCCATCAATTAGGGATGAGGCTTGAGGACTCGGGTAGAGAGAAGACCGATCTTTCTTCGGAGGCTTTTAATTGGCTGGTCTGTATTAGACCCTTCCATCTCTTGTACAGGAGTGAAGATCATTGCTTCTTCGAGCCTTATTTGCCTAGTCGGTTCGCCAGGCAATTTGGGTACGGACAGCTGCACGTGGGCAATGCCGTCACCAGCTTCAGGTCCAGAGGCGGGCTCATTGATGGAGCCAGAGGATGGCGGTATTTCACCACGGCTTGCACAGGAGCAGCCTTCGTCGTGCCGGATGTCACCCCCTCTACGGAGCTGCGCATCCTTCATTCTTACGCCCAATTTTACGTGGCGATCAACACCTTCCACCGCGATTTCGACATACGCGGAAGTCTTAGGGTGTCCTCTCCCATTGCCGGGGGAGGAGTTGAAGTTCCCTCGGTTTCTCCCGATGAGGGTGAGGAGTTTGATACTCCGGATGAACCCCTGGAGTCGATGCCGGGGTGTGAAGTGCCTCCGCCTGCGGGGGCTTTGGTAGTTCCTCAGAAGCGAAGGGCGCCTGCTCCTAAGGAGGCTTCTGTTCGTAAGAGGAGGAAGGAGACAGTTGCTCGTCCTTTCCGCATTCTTGGTGTCGAAGCTACCGGAAGTGGGCCTACATCTCCCCATGTCGGGGATGAGTCTTTGGCTGGAGGTTCCTCGCCTTTTAGAGAGGGACCCTCTATGGTTTCGGTTGGCGGCGCTGGAGGATCTTCGCTAGGGGTCGCTGCTGTGGCTACTGCTCCGGGTAGTGGAACGAGATCGCCTAGGTGGCCATGGCAGATGGGAGGATCCTTCCCTGGACCCGCAACGGATAAAGCTCCTGCTGTGCCTAGCGAGATTCCAGTTGACGAACCTCGACCGTGTCTTGGTGGAGACTTGGAGGAATTCCGGACGATGTCAGTTGGTCCACCTCCTTCCCCAGGTATGATAGTTCGCATTGCGTCCTTAAAGCGAGGTTTAGCTGCCTCGGCTGCAGATGCGCCATATATACCATTGGCCCCGGGTAAATGTCGTTTTCATGTCTCCTTTTTAGAAAGGTTACCGTTGTACTGATGCCGACTTTCGGGTTATTTCTTCTCAGGGGATGGAGCCCACGGGGAGTGTAGCGTTGAGCCGCCTTCCGGCTCTGCTCCGGCTCCTGGCGGTGATACGGAGGCACCTGATCCTGAGGAGGAAACACCTTCGGGGGCTAGCTCGCCCGGAGTGGTTTTGTCGCCTCGAGAGGAGGATGAGCCTGTCACCGTGACCTCGCCTTCGGTCGCACCAACCGTCGAGGCGGCAGCTGTGGCTACCTCGTCTGCAATCGTCTCTGGTGGGGGACTCGCTGATATCGCGGTCTCTCCTGGCGTTCAGTCGGGTTTAGTTACGCTGACTGAGCAACATACCAGCCTCTTTTACACCGGTTTGGGAGCGATGATATCAATGGTGTTGGCGAAGAGTCTGGATTTCGAGCGCCTGAAGAGAACTGCCCAGTTCTCGATCGGGGTTGTCAGGGAGTTTGGCGATTCCGGGGGAGCCGATGCCCTGGAGGCGATGGTTAATGGTTTAGAACAACCCATTAACGAGTATTTGCGGTTGGCTCAGGGCAGTCTTGACGCTGAGGCCCAGACCAGATACGGTCTTATGACTGCGCATCTTGCCAAACGGATGGAAGACCTGAAGGAACTCCTTCGAACTCGCCAGCTGGAGGCAATTCAGAGGAAAGCCGCCGTGGATGAGATCCTCGCCCTCCAGACAACGTGCCAATCCGAGCACGAGGGGAATGTAGCGAGGATTCACAGGTTGAGGGAGAAACTCGCTCAGGCAGAAGAGTGGGCTTCCCAGTCGTTGGCAGGCTTGGATGTGGTGGCCGGTCGACTGAGCGCGGCTCGACGAGATCTGGTTCGCGCGGAGGGTGCCTGCGCGGGCGTTCGCCCGACGATAGCCGAACTGTCCCATTCGAGTGACAACGAGGCACTGCTGGAGCGGGCCCGTGCTGATGCTCTGGCCATTAGGGACGAGAGGATGGCCGTGCTAGCGCGGCAGCTCCGTGACATGACTGCTCCGCCGCAATGATGTACTCTTTTTTTTGCCCTTTTTGCTTTCCCAGATGTAATTTTGTTCTTTCTTGGGAATAAAAAGAGACTTTTTCCTAACTTTGGACCCATCATTTCGGAATGTAAATGACAGGTTAGGGCGAGAGTGGTATCAGAGGTAGTATGGACGTGATAAACTCTCGGTAAACTTCAGCAGGGCACATCTATTCAGAGGTCATACGGACATGATAGAACGTGCTTTGGCCAAGTTTTGTAGGTAAAGTATTATCAGAGGTGAGATAGACGTGATAGGCTTTACTAGAGATTACAGCTCAGAGGTAATATGGACATAGCTGTTTTGTGGGCCTATTACTTTTTGCGCACCTAGGTGCAAGTAATAGGTTTGAGGACAAGCCCTGCTAGAGGTAATATGGACGTAGCAGATTTTGTGGACCTAACACCACTGGCGTACTTAGATTTAGTACGGGTGTTAAGTTGAAGTGACGATCGATATCAGAGGTGATAATCGATGGTCAGAATCTTGGAAAGCCTGTTCAGAGGTGATATGGACATGGCAGATTCTCCAAGAAAATACAGTTCAGAGGTGATATGGACATGACTGATTTGTGGGCCTATTGCTTTTTGCGCACCTAGGTGCAAGTAATAGGTTTGAGGACAAGCCCTGCTAGAGGTAATATGGACGTAGCAGATTTTGTGGACCTAACACCACTGGCGTACTTAGATTTAGTACGGGTGTTAAGTTGAAGTGACGATCGATATCAGAGGTGATAATCGATGGTCAGAATCTTGGAAAGCCTGTTCAGAGGTGATATGGACATGGCAGATTCTCCAAGGAAATACAGTTCAGAGGTGATATGGACATGACTGATTTGTGGGCCTATTGCTTTTTGCGCACCTAGGTGCAAGTAATAGGTTTGAGGACAAGCCCTACTAGAGGTAATATGGACGTAGCAGATTTTGTGGACCTAACACCACTGGCGTACTTAGATTTAGTACGGGTGTTAAGTTGAAGTGACGATCGATATCAGAGGTGATAATCGATGGTCAGAATCTTGGAAAGCCTGTTCAGAGGTGATATGGACATGGCAGATTCTCCAAGGAAATACAGTTCAGAGGTGATATGGACATGACTGATTTGTGGGCCTCAACTAGTTTCTTCTTTGAAGTAGTTTCGTCGGATTACGAGAATCTCGCCGTATTCCTCCTGAGTGGAGGAGATTAGGCGTAGTACTTCTTCATGAATTTGCCGTTGATAGGAGCCATTAATAGGTCTCCATTGGGCTGGGCTAGTCTGTAGGCTCCGTTCGAGAATGTTGTCTCGATCACATAAGGGCCTTCCCACTTGGGCTGGAACTTGCCTTTACTCCTGTGAGTAAGAATCATCGGCCTTCTTACGGCTAAAACTAGCTCGCCGACTTTGAACACCCTTTCCTTTACTTTACGATTAAAAGCTCTGGAAATGCGTGCTTGGTAGAGCGCGATGCGCTGTTGAGCTTGGAGACGTTTCTCGTCTAATCCTTCTAGCTCCTGAAGCCTTAACAGGTCATTCTTTTCTTGAGTCAGCTTGTTAGCCACGGCTATCCTGAGCGACGGGATCTGGATTTCAATGGGGAGAACTGCCTCGCTCCCGTATACCAGTGAGAATGGGGTACAGCCTGTCGGCGTTCGTACCGTTGTGCGGTATGCCCAGAGACATTCGCCCAGCTTTTCGTTCCAATCTCTTTTGTTTGAAGAGACAAACTTCTTCAAGAGTTTGATAATGGTTTTGTTGAAAGCTTCCGCCAAACCATTAGCAGCTGGATAGTATGCCGTAGAGGCGATATTGTGTATTCGATTTTTATCGCAAAATCGATGAAACGCTTGGCTGATGAACTGGGGCCCGTTGTCATGGATTATCCTTCGGGGGACCCCGAAGCGATAAATGACGTGATGCTTGATGAAGCTGATCACATTAGACGCCTTTACCTCAGCAAGAGGGATTGCCTCTGCCCATTTGGAGAAGTAGTCCGTGATGGCCAGTATGAACTGGTGACCTCGGGAAGAAGACGGGTGAATGGGACCAATGACGTCCATACCCCATGCTTCGAAAGGCCAGGATGCAACTGTAGGATGCAGATGCTCAGATGGTTGGTGTATGAAGTCTGCGTGAATCTGACAGGCTCTGCATTGTCTTGCATACCGTATCGCATCTGTGATCATAGTAGGCCAATAATAGCCCATTCTCCTGATGCGATCCTGTAGCTTAGGACCGGGTTGGTGTGCTCCGCATACGCCGTCGTGAGCTTCCCGGATAATCTGCTGTGCTTCGTCGTTAGACAGACATCTCAACAGTAATCCGTCGTAGGTCCGGCGATACAGGCATTGTGCAGATGCATCGTAATAGAAGCGTAATGATCGTCGCTTGATGGACACTGCTTCTTTGGGGTCCTCCGGCAAGATTCCGTATGCGACGAAATCTATGAAGGGACATTTCCAGTCCTTTCCGGGGAGATCTGTGTTCACAGCATGGCTGCGTTCTATGTGAAGGTTGTTCTTCGCACAGAATAAGTCTCTGTTAAGAAGGATTACCGAATCCTGCCTTCTTATAGGAGTGGCTAAGTCTGCGGCTAGACTGGCTAGGGCATCGGCTTCCAGATTCTGAGACCGAGGTACATGCTCCAGGAAGAATCCTTTGAAGGTCATGGCTATCTCGACCGTTGCTTGGTGGTAGGGGATGAGGTCTGGATTCCGGACTTCATATATCCCTCTGACTTGATTGACGATAAGCAGAGAGTCACCGAAAGCTTCCAGGGATTCGACCCCCAGCTCTTTGGCGGCTCGGAGCCCGATTAACAGAGCGTTGTATTCTGCCACATTGTTGGAGCAGGGCTCTCTAAGAGAATATGCTCGGTAGATGACGAGCTGATCAGGAGTGACCAGGACGACTCCTACTCCTGAGACGATGTTTCCCTTGGGACCGGTTCTGGAGGCCCCATCGAAGAAGAGTTGCCATGCGTCGGTTTCCATTGCGGAGTTACATTCTGCAACTTCGTCGGGAATGTCCTCGTATAACTTGGAGGACTCCGGGATCGGATGGGCAGCTAGGAAGTCAGCCAGTGCTTGGCCTTTAATGGACTTCTGCGGTACGTATACCATGTCATATGGCGTTAATAGCATCGCCCAAGTCGCGAGTCGGGAGTTAAGAACACTCGGTTTGCTCATTAGTACCCGCAGAGGGTTGATCCTGGAGATGATATGAATGGTCTGTCCGGTGACATAGTGTCGTGTCTTCTGGACGGCGAACATCAGAGCCAAGCATTCTTTCTCCACTGGGTTGTACCGGTGCTCGGCCCCGACCATCATCCTGCTGAGGTAGTAGATAGCTTGTTCATGCCCCATGTCATTCTTCTGTGCAAGAAGAGCTCCTAGTGAATGATCCATTGCTCGAACGTACAGCAAGAATGGTTTTCCCATGACGGGAGGTGCCAGAACTGGCGGACTGGTGAGGTAGCGTTTGATGTCTCCGAACGCCTGCTGACAGGTTTCGTCCCACACAAAAGATACACCTTTCTTCATGAGGTGAGAAAAGGGCTGACATCTCCCCGAGAGGTTGGATATGAATCGCCGGATATAGGCCAGACGGCCTTGAAATCCCCTGAGTTCCCTCAGATTACGGGGTGGTCGCATTTCTACGATTGCCTGGACTTTGTCAGGGTCCACCTGGATGCCTTTGGCGGTGATGACAAATCCCAGGAACTTGCCACTAGATACACCCATAAATGATTTCGTAGGGTTCATCTTGAGTTGATGGCGACGCATTAGCTCGAACACCGTCCTCAAGTCTTGGAGGTGATCACCTTTGAGGCGGCTCTTGACGGCTATGTCGTCTACGTAACATTCCACTGTTTTGCGTAAATGCTCATGGAATATGTTACTCATGGCCCGTTGGTATGTAGCCCCGGCATTCTTCAATCCGAAGGGCATGACCGTATAGCAATATACCCCCAGTGGTGTCCGGAAAGCAGTGTGCTTCTCGTCTTCAGGATGCATCTTGATCTGATTGTATCCCGAGAACCCGTCCATGAAAGACATGCGTTCGAAACCGCAGGTGTTGTCGATCATGATGTCGGTGATAGGAAGAGGGAATTCATCTTTGGGACAGGCCGCATTTAGATTCCGGTAATCGATGCAGATACGCACCTTCCCATTCTTTTTCATGACTGGGACAACATTGGCGACCCAGTCGGGATGTTGCTCTTCACGGATGAAGCCGCAGGCTATCAACTTCTTGACTTCAGCTTCAATGGCGTCCATCATATCCGGGCGGAACCGGCGTTGGTGCTGTTTGACAGGCCTTGAGTCGGTCAAAATGTTGAGCTTGTGAGTAGCCACCTTCGGATCGAGGCCTGGCATATCCTCATAATTCCACGCGAAGACGTCGACGTATTCTTTTATCAGTTGGATGATTTCTTCCCTTTCAGCTGGGGAAAGATAGTTACTGATAAATATTGGCTTTGGTGAGAGTTCACCCCCAACGTCGATTTGGACAACTTCGTCTTTAGTGGGAGGTTCCCTTTGCTCGAAGCAAAATTCCCACTGCGTATCCATGTGTTGAGCCCAAGCGTCGTTTTCGAACAACTCAGATTCTTGTTCGCTTGCCTCTAAGGGATCTGTCGACGCCATATTCACCGAGAATGTTTGTCCGAGATCGTTGGACGAGTCGGAGGACGTTGAGCCGCCTTGAGGAGAGGCAATGGCGTCTTCAGAAGCCGCAAGGGAGGCCGGATATCCTAACCCGAAGCGGGTTTGTCGGTAGCAAGAGTTGCCGAGCAGCGGCGTACGCCTGCCCCTCCCATTGTTGAGACCTTGGTTCCGCTTCAGATTGTAGCCCATATTCTGCATGATCTTCAGCGCTTGTGGGCTGTATCGGCGAACCTGTATTTCCCCAGTATCGTCGTCGAAAGCATCTTCTTGGATAGCTGGTTGATTGCGCATACGGCCGAAGAATATCGGACGCTGACTGCTGTAGGTAGGTGGGACGATGAAGATAGAATCCTCATGGGGTCCATACGTTGCGACGACGTTGGATGATGATGCTACTTCCCATACATATGGATGATAGGCCTTTATAGCTCCCAAGAATTTTTGTGCTATTGGTTCTATCTCGTCAATGTACGGGAAAAGGGGACTTTTATTGTCATTGGCAACCGCGTTAGTAGTTTTTACATCCCTTGGTTTTTTTGTCGCGCCGAAGGTTGATGACCAAGGGTGGAGGCTTCTTCCGGGCTCGTGCCGTAGTCCTTGAGGTAGGCTTTCCCTGATCGGGTTGCTGTAGCCAACACCTCGTCTTCTTCTGGAGTTGCAACCATATGGCATGGTTTGCATTTGGAGTTCTTTCTAGACTTAGCTCTGATAGCATCAGTCTCTTCCCCGATTTCTGACACCAGGTCGGGATGAACCCACATAATCTCGCCTTACTGGGTAGTTAGGGGTACCAGGTTGCGATTTTGATCCAGAGCTGGAGGGAGATTGACGATGTTCATCGTTGCTCGGGAAATAGGTGTGACACCATCCAGGATCGTTCGGGGAGGCAGACTGCCAAACTGGAGAGAGATCATGTTGGCCGTGACCGTCTTCTCGGTGTTGTGCAGGGTGATCGCCTTAGCATCGATTAACCCCTGGATCTTCCTTTTCAGTACGTAACACGCCTTTGTTGGGTGGTGTACGTATCGGTGGAAGACACAATATTTGGGGTCGTTAGTATTGCCAACTTCCTGGGGCCGCCTCAGCTCTGGAAGGGTGATCTTGCCACTCTTGACGAGACACTTGAATATGCTCGGGACGTCGTCGTCGTCGAAGGAGTAGACTTCAACGGGTCTGGAAGTCCCGGGTTTTGCTTGCGCAGTTGCCGCAATCTTTGGTCTGGCCGTATTGATTGCCAGGGCTTCTTTCCCTTTGGGACCACGAGGGTGGTCGCTGCTAGGAGATGGCCTCTTGCCTCTGTCGGAGGCGGAGATCATGATGCCATTGTCGCGCGCCTTGCGACTATTGTCTTCGGCTGCTACCGCCGAGATGATGAACGAGGGCCAATCACGGAACTGATATGGTCATGTGAACACCGAGACCACGGGAAGGAGGTTCTTCCTGCAAATGTCCACCAATGCAGAGTCGGGAACTCCTGGAGGCATTTGTAAGGTGGCCTGACGAAAACGTTCGATGAAGATGCGAACGTCTTCCTTTTCCTTTTGCTTGACTTCGATGAGAGAGGACATAGACATGTCCATTCCTCCCTCGTAGAACCGTGTGAAGAATAAAGTTCTGAAGTCTTCGAAGGAAGTGATGCAGTTATCCGCCAAGCTGCGGTACCACTGATAGGCTACTCCTGAGAGGCAACCTTTGAACACCCGAGTAAGGAGGGCGTCGTTCCCTTGTAGCAACACCGTCATCATGCTGAAATAATTCATGTACTGGCTCGGCGATGTTTTTCCCTCGAACAGGGCCATGGTCTGAGGTTTGTACCTTGGCGGGAAAGGGACTTCCTCCCAGATAGCTGGGTAGGGCTGGTTGATTCCCAGTTTCTTGAGCTGATCCTTGTGTTTCAAGGCGTCAAACTGGGCTTTCAACTCCCGGACTGCCTGTATCGGATTTTCAGTCGGAAGCGGGGCCATGGAGTGGTGCGGAGTTGGTTGTATCGTAACCCCAGCGGGAGGTAAGACACTCTCTGAGTGAGGAAGCGGAGGAACTGCTGACTCTTGATCCAGCGCGGGCTCTTGGCTCGGGTGGGATGGTGGTAAGTCCACCCCCACACATATCTGAGTCGGCGGGACCGATGCTTGAGCCATGGTAGCTGCGTGCTGAGTTAGCATCATCTGGTGCATGTTTTCCATCATGGATTGCATTTGTTGCAGAGATGTTTCCAGCGTGGTGAGGCGTTGTTCCGCGTCTCCTGACGGTGAAGCTTCCTCGCGTTCATCTTCAACGGCGTAGGCTCCCATCTCCCTGGGCGTCATTGAAGGATTAGTATAGGTCGCTGTAGAAGTCGACTCTACACTTTCTGCTTCTGATTCTTGGCGACCCCCAGCGTTGGAATCGGAAGAGGATGGAGCTGGCTGTCGTGACTTTGCGCGAGTGTTCTGGAATACTCCGGCTTCAGTGTCACTGAACCTCCTTCGGCTCGGGGGCTTGGAGGGATGACGTCTTGAACTCGACCCTCCTCTACGCAGGTGTGAGGCCATGTTTACAGGCGCATGCGCGGGTTCCTCTCCCTGGAAAGACAGAGAGTAGCCCAATCGGTCGAAGACCGATCGTTTTGTTTTGGGACAGCAGCAATTAATCACAACCTTGTGGCTATTACAATGATGCTCGCTAGGAGGCGTAATAGACATGTTGGAAGGTCCCCTCTCTTTACGCTTCTGGACTAGATATTTGCGTAGGTCAGGAGGAGTTGCCGGAGAGGCCCTTAGTCGGCCATTGGTTTCTCGCGTGATCCGGAGGGTAGGCATTCTGTTCCTTCGCTGGCGTGAAGGCCGAGAGGTTGAGTAGCCTGCCGCTTGCTTTCCTTCGCGGAGATCACAGCGCTCATCTGGTTTACCGTAGAGGTCAGATGACGTCTTGCGCGTGGAGCGAGATCTGTTCTTCCGTCTTGGCGCCGAGGCACCATCGGAAGTTCTGTCTGTACCGCGCGGAGCGGGAGACAGATTTCTACGCGTAAAGCGCAGTGAAGGCTTCTGGGTTAGCGTTGAGGCCTCGCCCGAAGTTTTGTCTTTACCGCGCGTAGCGGGAGACTGTTTCCTACGCGTAAAGCGCAGTGGATTCTTCGGGGTTAGCGCTAAGGCTTCGCCCGAAGTTTTGTCTGTACCGCGCGTAGCGGGAGACTGAATTTTACGTGCGGGGCACGGAGGGAGCGTCGCTACAACCTCGTTGGCCGAAGAGATCGGAGAGATCGGAGAGTCCGGAGAGATCGGAGAGTCCACAGGAATAGTAGAGGATGTCTTGGGCATCCACACATTGCGCAGCTTCCTGTTGTCCTGGACGGAGAGAGGGCGAGAGCTACCCCCGGCTCGAAGCATGTCTTCGTAGGCTGACTGGTCGAAATGAACGACCAGCGTCTTCTTCACGGTTCCCGCGGATACCGTATCGTGTTGAGCAATTACTTCCTCGTCAGAAGAGAAAGATGTCCCCAGCAGAGTCGCCATCTTGTTTGTGGTATTAAACGAAAGGAATGAAATTGTATTTCAATGACGGGGTTTATGCGAAACCCGCGCCCTTCTGTTTACAAACAAACTTGTACAATGTAATCCTATACGAGGATGTGGGAGTACAATTTATTTAATCTGGGTATGAATTGCTATAGGTGTCTGATCTGCGGTCGATCACTTTAGCCCTTGGACCACACGATGTTGAAGAAGTGCCGTGGAAGACAGGTAGCCGCTTCGAAGGTTGCAGAAGAGATTGGACGCACGAGGCCAAGGTCGTCGATCCCTGCTCTTTGCCTGCTCTCCGGGCTCTCTCTCTCTCTCTCTCCCTCTCTTTCTCTCTCTCCTTGGACGATAATTCTCTCCTGGATGATAATTCTTTTTTTCGCCCTGATAATTCTTCTCTCCCTCTTCCCCATTGATAGGGGTCTCTATTTATAGAGTTTTGGTGACAGTGACCACTCCGTCGGTGTAAAAACCGAGGAGTGGGAAGTACAACACCCTTTTACACAACGGTTAAAGTAACCAATGCCTGCGTATGGATGATCTTTTGAATGAGCGTATGACGCGGGTCCAACTAAGGGAACACAACGCGTACTATTGCTACGAAGATCACGGCGTAAGAGCCACGCAGGTAGGTATCCCGTGTGTAGAAACGGTTGGCGTAGAAGCCAAATGACTGTCACCCTGGCACGGAGGCCAGATAGGCATAGAAGCCGAATAGGCGTAGAAGCCGGATAGGCGTAGAAGACGGAGAGGCGTTGAAGCCGGATAGGCATAGAAGCCGGAGAGGCGTTGAAGCCGGATAGGCATAGAAGCCGGAGAGACGTTGAAGCCGGATAGGCATAGGAGCCGGAGAGGCGTTGAAGCCGGATAGGCGTAGGAGCCGGAGAGGCGTTGAAGCCGGAGAGGCGTTGAGAGCCGAAGGGGCACAGGTCTTGAATGGGCGTAGAAGCCGCTGCGTACCGTGCCCGAGTGCTGACGGGGACGTCTTAGCCGGAATCACGGCTTTCGAAGATGTAATCAAATCTTCTACAGAGATTTGCCATCATCCTGTGCATTAAATGCGAAGACGTGTTTCGAAGGTCTGCAGCCCTTCTGTGCATCCGTTGCAGAGACGTGCCTTGACTGAACCTGTCACCGCCCCGTGCAATTAGACGTAGAGACGTGCCTCGAGCCCCGTACGATGTGCAGCTTTTGACGTGGCAGGCGGTTTGTCTACTGCGGAGCGTAAACCGGCTTATGCCTGCCTGTGTAAAATAATGCATCGTATCCCTCTGTACGCAAAAGAGCGGTTTATGCTGAGGGGACGTCAGTAAACGACGGTTCGGTGGTATCTTAACCCAATCCTCTGCATTAAATGCAGAGATCCGCCATCATACTGTGGTGTGCGTCCCGAGGGGTCTGTGCCTGTTTCCAGCCGTCGTCTGGGTCGCCGTGCAGCACTTTTTGTCAGGAGTCAGAGGCCAGGTTCACTGCGTGACTTGACAGGTTCATTTCGGGGAAGACGAAGCGTTCCTCGTACGCTATTTAACGCTGCTTTGAGAGCGGCTGAGTTTTTACGCCCCGGAGGCGATGGGGGGGTCCCGTCTACGTCGAAGTGGTTTTGGACGCGCTGCACCCTTGAGCTCTTACGCCTGATGGCACTGAAGGCCTTTGCTTGCGCTGCTCTGTATCAATACGCCGCGTAGCTCTTGCCAGCGTATTTTTCATGCTTCTACACTTACCCCTAGCCGTTTATATGTCGAAACAGGTATTTTAAAGATACGAGTTTATTCTTTATAGTCTGGACTCACTTGCATTTCTTGCTGGTCTCACTTATAGTTTCTGGACTTGACTCATTACATGTATTTTATGCTGGACTCACTATACGTTCTTGTGCACAGACTTGATCTTAGTTTAGATTTCTTGTATCTTGCAGTCATTACTATCTTGCTCTGATATTCATGCATCTTTACCTTTATGCACCAGTGATATATATATTTCTTGTTTCATACTTTATTTTCTTCACCTTGCTACATGCTATAACTGTTTTATAGGTTTTATCATTTAACTGGAACTGCTGTTAGAGGTGTACTTGCTCCAGTCCTGACTGGACATATTTTTTCCAGAGTATCCGGAGGATTGGTGTCCAACGTTTTATGGACCTCATCCCGTCGATGGTGCAGACAGGGACCCTCTAGATTAGGAGTGATTTTTGGGTTGGTAGCCGGGATCACTAGGACCTTGTTGTTGTTTATTAGCTTTTAGCACCGGATTTGTCTCCGGTTTTGGATTGAGACCTTGTATTATATTTGATTCAGGATGATGTATTATTATTATTATTATTGTTGTGGTGGTTTTTAGTAGCAGTTGTTTAGACTTTGTAGTTGTTAGATTTCTATGTTATCTTATCGTGCTTAGATTCATGATTGAGTACTTGTGATTATCATTATGATATTGCTCCTCCGTTTGGAGTTGAGATCTTGACAGGTTTATATATTGATTGCGTGAGATTGTTAGCTAGATAGTTGACCTAGACAACATTCTACCGCCGATGTTGCGGCGTAGGCTGGACGTACCCACGACTCATGCCCGATTTTTTGGGTGTGGGTCGTGACAGGATCACTGGCATCATGCCAAAATAGACGAGTTATAGTCTTGGGTGAGAATGATGTGCAACGCTAGGATCTCGAGACGTCGCATGCCATCCCGTCCGCTCGAGAGACTAACATGATGTTCCGTCCAGAATAGATCGGTAACTGTGCCCTAGCGACCGTCCATAGGAACTAAGACCTTATGCACAAGTTGTCCGTAACCAAGCAAAGTCTATTAAGTTATCAATCAAGGTAGTTTAAGACAACACAAGCACGAGACAAGTAACATGGAATAATTTGTTTTGCATAGTCTCCCTGATCAATTTATACATAGTACAATTATAGAAGAAGTATACATTCTAACTTGAATTGAAATACTATGAAAGAATATTTATGTGAACTAGCATGCAATAAGGTAACTATTTCCAAGTTGGTTGACAAGCACAAGTAATCCAAGTCTATTCCCTTTTTATCTTGACATCTTTTAGTTATTATAGTATCGTTTGATCAGAACAATCAAGAAGGCAAGATTTTTAGATGTGAAGACTTGGAAAAAGGGTCAACTGAATCGAATAATAGCCACTCACAAGTTGGTAGGAGAGAGGAAAGGAAAGAGGTGCTTCAAGACTCCGCTCGCACGATGTCTACTGCACGATCACCTGCATTGCCACGAACAGATGATCAATACCTCTTCTACTCTCTTCTAAGCTCAGAATAAAATACAGTTTAATAAACGAAAGCAATAAAATCTATCAAAACTGTTCAAGAAAATGCAAATCCAAAAATTAACTCAAAATCACGAAAGCAACAAGGCGACAGCGAAAACTAGACAAAAAAACTTGCAGCAAAAAGGTCCATCTTGAATCTGCCGCTAAGTCCATCCTTGGGGCACGGTCCACTAAATATGGGAATCGATTCTGAAGAAGCAAATCCATAACGATAAAAAGATCTTGATTCAATCTATCCCGATCGAACGATACCGAAAGTATTTCTTACTGAAAAGGGGGAACGAGACACCACATCCTAACCAACTAATATGAAGTTTCGTTCACGAAACATAGAAATAGAACCTACCACTATGAAACAATAAAGGGGACTTTTCTTTCATTTCAGACTCAAGCTCCCAGGTCGATTCTTGGACCGAATGATTTCTCCAAAGCACGCGCACGAGAGGAACCGAACGAATTTGGAGCATCTTCTCTTTGTAATCCAAGATCCACACATGATGTTCAATATACGTCAAGTCTGCCCTTAAGTCCAGTTGATCAAGATCCACCATATGACTCGGGTCGTACACGTACTTCTTAAGCTGTAAAACATGGAAGATATCATGCACTTCAGATAGTGACGGTGGCAGGATAATCTGATATGCGACTGGGGTAACTCGCTTAAGTATCTCGAACGGGCCAACGAATCTTGGACTTAGCTTCCCTTTTGCTCCAAATCTGGTGACTTCTCGCATGGGCGAGACTTTGAGAAATACTCGATCGCCTTCTACGAACTCAAGTGGTCGACGGTGCGTGTTTGAGTAACTTTTCTGACGACTCTGTTCTACCTTCAGCAGTTCGCGGATCAAGCGGATCTTTTGGACAATTTGTTCTACGAGCTCCGGGCCAAGAATTTGCCGTTCACCAACTTCATTCCAACAAATAGGGGATCTACACTTTCGTCCATACAATGCCTCATAAGGTGCCATATAACTATTATTGTCTACAAATTCGGCTAACGGTAGATGCATGTCCCAACTTGACTTCAAGTCCAAGGCGCAGAGCCGTAGCATATATTCGAGAATTTGGTTTATCCGCTCTATTTGGCCGTCCATCTAAGGATGGTAGGCAGAGCTAAACTTTAACTTCGTCCCTATTGCTGACTGAAGGCTTTCCCAGAAGCATGATAAGAATCGTCCATCTCGATCGGAGAAAATGGATACGGGCACACCATGGAGTCGAACGATCTCGTTGAGGTAGATCTGCGCCAGACGATCGACACTCCAAGTAATTTTGATAGACAAAAAGTGAGCTGACTTGGTGAGTCGATCGACGATGACCCAGACGATATTATTTTCCTATTGCATCTTTGGTAAACCAATAATGAAATCCATCATTATGTGTTCCCATTTCTACTCCGATATAGCAAGGTTTTGCATCTCTCCATCCGGCTTCTGGTGCTCGGCCTTTACTCTCTGACAAGCCATGCATTGCGACACAAACGCCGCCACATCCCTTTTCATTTCGTGCCACCAAAATATCGTGCGGAGGTCTCGATACATCTTCGTGCTTCCTGGATGTGAAGTGTAACTCGCATAGTGGGCTTCAGTGAGTATCTTATTTCTGAGGTTTGTATCGTTAGGAACACACAATCTTTTCTTCACACGTATTATTCCATCCGTGCGCACCGCAAAGTCGATCGCCTTTCTTGCTGAGATAAGATTTTGTATCTTCTCTAGGAATTTATCGTCCTTTTGAGCTGACTTAACTTTCTCCAATAAGTCTGGTTTGAGGCACAACTGAGCCACCTGTGCCCCCTTTTTGTATCTGATTCGAAGTGTAATGCCCAAACCTTCGAGATCCCTTCGCAGCATGTTATCGATAGCCAAGATCCCAACGAATACTCGACTCAGCGCATCAGCTACAATATTGCCCTTGCCCGGTGTATATATGATCATCAAATTAAAGTCGCTAAGGAGTTCAAGCCAACGTCGTTGTCGTAGATTCAAATCCTTTTGAGTATAGAGATGTTTAAGGCTTTTATGATCTGTAAATATTTCACACGGTACTCTATAGAGGTAATACCGCCATAACTTCAATGCGAATACCACCTCTGCAAGTTCCAGGTTATGCTTTGAATAGTTCCTTTTGTAAGGCTTTAACTGCCTCGACGCAAAGGCTATCACTTTGTTTCTCTGAATAAGGACGCATCCCCAACCATTTTCTGAAGCGTCGCTATAGATCTTAAAATTATCGGGTCCGTCTGGAAGAGTAAGAATCGGTGCTGAGACGAGTCATTGATTTAGTTCCACAAATAAAAATTTATAGTCGTCCGACCACGCGAACGTTACTCCCTTCTGAGTGAGATGAGTCAGAGGCATAGCAATTCTTGAAAAATCTTTAATAAATCTCCTATAGTAGCCTGCTAGACCAAGGAAGCTCTGAATGTCACTGGTCGACTCAGGTCTCTTCTACTTCACGATGGCTTCAACTTTCTTCGGGTCGACTGAGATGGCCTCCGCAAAAATGATGTGTCCGAGGAAAGATATGCTGTCTAACCAGAACTTGCACTTGCTGAGCTTCGCGAACAACTTATTATCTCAAAGAGTTTGAAGCACCATCCGCAGGTGTCCTGCGTGTTCATCCTTATCCTTCGAGTATACTAAGATGTCGTCTATGAATACTACCACAAACTTATCGAGGAATGGTCGGAACACATGGTTCATCAAATCCATGAATATGGCAGGAGCATTCATCAGTCCGAACGGCATGACAGAAAACTCATAATGGCCATAGCGGGTCCGAAATGCTGACTTTGGCATGTCCTCTGGCTTGATCTTTAATTGGTGGTAGCCAGAGCGAAGGTCTATCTTCGAAAAAACTGACGCGCCTTGCAACTGATCAAAGAGGTCGTCGATCCTGGGCAGGGGATACTTATTTCAGATAGTGACCTTATTTAGCTCCCAATAGTCTATGCAGAGTCGCAATATTTTGTCTTTCTTCTTTACAAAAAGCATTAGTGCGCCTCTAGGAGACACGCTCAGACGAATATACCAACGGTCAAGCAGTTCTTGTAGTTGGCACTTTAACTCCTTTAGTTCAGCAGAGGCTATTCGGTATAGGGCTTTGGAAATTGGTTCAGTATTTGGGAAGGTATCGATGGTGAACTCGATTTCTTGGTCGAGTGGCATGACAGGTAGTTCGCTCGAAAATACATCAGAGAATTCTGTCACAACGGAAGAAGACTCAATGTTTGCACAATCCAGCAGCGTGTCCCAAACCGATGCTAAGTATTCCTCGCATCCAGAGTGTAGCATCCGCCGAGATGACATCGTAGAAATCATCATGCAGGTCTTTGACGCATCTGTTTTTGAACCACTCGTGTAGCAGAATTTGGCCTCTCCAAGTAGACGAAAGATGACTCGCTTCTTTGCACATTCGATAGTTTTCGAGCAAGCGCCGAGATAATCCATCCCTATGATGATGTCGTAATTCCGAACATCTAGGACCAACACATCTAGCAAGAGTTTTCTTCCCCCAATATAGACGTAACCATCCCGACATACTGAACGGACAAGTATCTTCATTCCCGATGGGGTGCTAACACTAAGGTCTAGATATAATGGTATTATTTCTATCTTATTTTCTACGATAAAATTTATGGATATAAAGCTATGTGTTGCACCAGAATCAAATAGTACACGAGTAGGTATGTTATTGAAAAACAATATACTTGACACAATGGTGTCCGATGCCAGGGCCTCTTCCCGTGTCAAAGTGTACACCCGGCCTTGAGCTTGACGACGCCCTTGCTACGAAGCAACACGGTTGGCTTGAGGTGCTGTGGCATAATTTAGATATTGAGGGCGACGATGAGATGAGGGCGGACAGTTACCCATCAGATGGTTTGGACCATAACATACTAGGCATAACTCGAGCTTCTTGCGATAATTTTTGGTCGTATGCCCCGGCTTCTGACAAAAGGAACATAGTTGCTCTGTATTTCCCTTTTGTTGACCGCTGTTATTTGGACGCTTTGGAGTGATGTTTTCTCCCTCGTTGCTATGGCGCTTGTGATTGAAAGTATGCACAGTGTCGGCAGGAACTGAAGGATACTGCAGTTCAAGAGAAATGGCATGATTGAGAACTTCCCGCATAGTCAAGTATTGGGGAACGACCACGTGCACATAGATGGTAGGTCACAAGCCGCCTTCAAATCGTCTTGCATGACTCGCCGCATAAGGTAGATATGAGCTTACAAATTTGGTGAGCCGATTGAATTCAATGGAGTACTGCTTCACTTTCATATTGCCTTGGCGGAGCTGCACGAACTCGTTCTCCTTCTGCCGACGAACGGGAGGGGGTATGAAATCCTATTCAAATGCGTCATAGAAGGTAGCCCACATGATTATCTCCTCTTTATCGCCTACTGAGAGAGATCTTCGATGCATATTCCACCAATCGTGCGCGTTCAAATGGAGTTACTGTTGGGCACACACAACACATTTTTTTTTCTCAGGTACCTCTAGCAATTTGAAGTGATCTTCAAGCTCTGCCAGCCAATCTAGAGCCACGACCAGATCTTTAGTCCCTTTGAAAGGCGTGTTGTAGACCTTCTTGAAGTCGGCAAAGTCGAAGGTAGTTACTTCCTTCTTCTTTGGAGTTCGAGGCATTTTGACTTCAGGCGTGGGTCGCTCCACCAGTGCTACTGCTATCATCGTGGAATGGTTAGAGGCCAAGGTCTAAACGATCTATTGCAAGGCATCTACCTGCTTCTGTTGGACTACAAATTGGGCTTCTAGATTGCCTTCGAACTTGCTATGTCGTTCTTTCTTTCGCTTCTCGGCTCGCTCATAACGAGCCTCATCCCTCTGTTGGCTTGCTTTAAGCATCCATATTATTTGCTCAATTGGGTCGATAAGGGGCATGGCTCGCTGGCTTCTGGAACTTTTCGATGTGCCGGAACTACTTTCCCGTGCTTGTACATCTCCAGGTGCTAGCGCTGATGCTTGCGCTTGAGTCATTCCTTCAAAAGAAAGTAACTTGCATCAGGCTCATAATATATTATGGACTCATTGTATGGAACGTATCTCATGTTGGTCAAACGAGTTTAAGAGTTCGCATACAAAATTGATCGTTAAAGGAACTTTTCCGACACGAGGGTCAAAGGAACTTGAAGCTGTGCTCTGATACCAATATGTCCTGTCCCAATTTTCATAGAATCGATAGTCGTCCCCTGGGCGTGACGCCGTGCGTGCCTAGGTTGCACAACGTACGTGGCCAAGGTATTTTATATAACGAGCACATATTTAGAGTACGTAAATAATTGTACAAAATATTGTAACATGGAAAAGTTCTCTTTATTGATAATGAACATCTTTATATAAACTCTTGAACGAGTCAGATAATTTCCGCATGAGCTTACAAAAGTGGACGCAAAATGAGATAGTTGTCATGTACATTACATAATTTTACTAAAACTTCAAGCTATAGACACCTTCAGGCGAAGCTATCGCCTTTCCACGAAGCTGCATAAGTTATGTGCATGAGCTCCTGGAACTTCAAAATATTTCTTCGAAGGCACGATCAGGACGTGCCGGTAGGTGGACTGGATTGGGAAGTCGCCAAGCTCCTTGTAGGGTCACCTTGGCGCGGGAAACATGTTGCAACGAGGGTCAGTACATCAAAATGCACTGGTGAAGTCGAGCTAACCCAACTATACCAATCAACATATTCGTTTATGTGGAGCATGCAAGTTATTATGTGGTCTTTCTATCTTGTCTTAATATAATTTACAAGCATGCAATAGATATGGGAATTTACTGAAATAAATATGCCACCATTCGGTGACTTTTACCTGACCGTCTGAACCACATGCACAATACTTACCATGACCTTCCTTGCAACGAAGACATAGTTAGATTGCACAGTTTAAATATACGAGGGGATCACTGGCATGATGCAAAAATAGATGAGTTATAGTCTTGGGCGAGAATGGTGTGCAACGCTAGGATCTCGAGGCATCGCATGCCATCCCGCCCGCTCGAGAGACTAACATGATGTTCCGTCCGGATCGGATCGGTGCTAGTGCCCCAGCGGCCGTCCGTAGGAACTAAGACCTTGTGCACAAGTTATCCGTGACCAAGCGAAGTCTATTAAGTTACAATCGAGGCAGTTTAAGGCAACACAAGCACGAGACAAGTAACATGACATAATTTATTTTGCATAGTCTCCCTGATCAGTTTATACATAGCACAATTATAGAAGAAGTATACATTCTAACTTGAATTGAAACACTATGAAAGAACATTTGTGTGAACTAGCATGCAATAAGGTAACCGTTTCCAAGTTGGTTGTCAAGCACAAGTAATCCAAGTCTATTCCCTTTTTATCTTGACATCTTTTAGTTATTATGGTATCATTTGATCGGAACAATCAAGAAGGCAAGATTTTTAGATGTGAAGACTTGGAATAATGGTCAACTGAATCGAATAATAGCCACTCACAAGTTGGTTGGAGAGAGAAAAGGAAAGAGGTTCTTCAAGACTCCGCTCGTACGACGTCGTCTACTGCATGATCACCTGCATCACCACGAACAGATGATCAATACCTCTTCTACTCTCTTCCAAGCTCGAAATAAAATGCAGTTTAACGAACGAAAGCAATAAAATCCTTCAAAGAAAATGCAAATCCGAAAACCAACTCAAAAGCACGAAAGCAACAAGGTGACAACGAAAACTAGACAAGAAAACTTGCAGCGGAGAGCCCCCTTTTGACTCTTCCGCTAAGTCCATCCTTGGGGCACGGTCCACTGAATATGAGAATCGATTCCGAAGAAGCAAATCCATAACGAGAAAAAGATCTTGATTTAATCTATCTCGATCGAACGATACCGAAAGTATTTCTTAGCTGCGCTCTCCGAAAAGGGGAAATGGGGCACCACATCAGGAGTAGAGGACGTGGACGAAGTGGTCGAGGTCGTGACGGGGGTGTGTGTGCTACGTGGACTAGGACGGAAGCTAAGAGCATCTCCAACCCTATTGTCTTGTTGTGTTGTGATTCCTATGTGGCATGAGGCACAAGACAATGTCTTTTCTATGTGGTAAGATTATATTCACACAAGACAATGAGATAGAAAAATGTTCTCCAATACAAAGGTATTGAGAAGGCAAAAAATATTTTTTTTTCAACTTTCAAGACAACTTTTTCACTTTTCCTCTTTTTTATAGATATTTTATTCATAATTGATTATGTGAAAGTAAAGTATTGTGAAGTCCATTGTCTAGATCTAGACAACCAACTTCACATTGTCTTTGTCATGTCATTACCATGTCAACTTCACAACCAACTTCACATTTGCATTGGAAAATAATTTTTGAAATATGAAATTGTGATTCCTATGTGACAATCATATTTTTCCAAACTCACAACATGGTTGGAGATGCTCCAATATTGTCTTTAATACTAACACACACACACACACACACACACACACAAGCACACGCACGCACACACACATATATATATATATATATATATGGATCTTCTTCCAAATAGCAAAGTTGGGAGACTTATGTTGAATTGGACAACATTTTGAGGTGTTTGTACCTATAAAACCCATGTCAAATAATAAGGAAAAAGTGCAGAAGAAGAAAAAAGAAGAAGGTTCCTTGCAGAAATAGGGAGCATGAAAGAACCCAAACATAGAATGTACTAATAAACTCTGTTTTAACTTATTGATTATTAATTCACTTGTTGAATTTATCTTCTTGAACTCGTTGATTGTTATAATTCACTCCTTGAATTTATAAAATATCCAAATCAGAAGCATATAAGAAAAAATATCACTTCTGATTTGGGGTTGGGTTGGGTTAGGCTTTGTTTTTTTCATATCTAAAAGTGTTGTTTAATACATTTAAATTAATTTTGATTTAGTATATTATTTTTGCTGATTACTTGTACTTTAATATCTTCAACTATCACCAGTTTGCAACAAACTATCACATATTAATTCTACGAAGGTGGAGACAAACAAGAGAGGAGAGTATGACAGAGAGTAACTTGAAGCATGGATGGGATGCTATAATCAAAACCCTAAGTCGATTCTTTCGAGATCGTAGGGACTGAGTTCATCTTCAGCTCTTCTACTTCTTCAGTAGTCCGCTCACAGACATAGATAGATGAGTTTAGGATCGTCGTCATCCACTTCATCTGTATACGATGAGGAGGAGCGCATTAGGGTTAGAGAAACCTTAAGTTCAAGTAGAATATTTCAAGGACTATATATGCTTGCTTGCTTTGTAACCCCCACCATTTAGCCTATATATACCTCGTACTACCTATTGCATGGTTCTGCAATTAAGTTACCAACAAACTTTGTTTCATCACTTAAATACGTACCTCATGAACTATCACTCTTTTGCTGGTTAGTGCTAGCATGCAGTAAACGCTGACCATAATGCATGATCCTTAACAAAAATAGTTACATAAGAGCTAAAAAACAACAAACAAACAAAAATCAAAACAAATCTTCCTCACCAGCTGCATCTTCTGCATTAATTATAAAATTAATTTGAGTACGTACGTAGTAACTTGTTGGTTTATAACTGTGAAATTTTTTGCCCCAAAGGAATAATGCTCCTCCGGGGTCGATTTTAGGTAGCACGGGAGAAATCTTAGTCACTTGAGCTAGAGATGATTAGCATTTATATTTATATATTAACAAACATAAATCGCTCTATGAATAGTTTAGTGATGATATAGTTAGATCCAAGTTCACTTTTCTCTTCTCAAATGATTCCTCGTATGCCGTACTGAATTCTTGTAAGACGTCTCCGTGCTTGATCCACAGTCACTTGTTTCTTCGGGTCCTTTCTCCATGTGATAGTTGAAGGAACACAAAGTCAGGTTGCAATTTGTTTCTCTACGAGGCAGTGCATGAGGAAAGGACACCTAAAACATTCGCAAAACAAAGATTTACAAAGAGAAATATCTCATTACTATATGAATATATAGTTACTCATTCTAATTTTGAGATAAAATCTTCATATGGACTGAGATCCTGAATTAATAAAGTTCCCTAATATTGCCGACAATATTGACATTTTAGGAAAACAAATTCTAAGTTAAAGTTGCATCTTCACTTGCTAATAGGCAAGATTAATTGTTTAACAACTAACATGGCATGGCTGGTTGAGTATTGATCAGGAACATGCATGGGACTGCATTTAGGAATAATATTGCTGGCCTGTTTCCTCTCTTAATTATGCAAAACAAAACAAAAAAAATCTAAAATTTATGAAGGATATGAAAATATCAGTCCTTTAATTCACTCATTGGCTTAATGTGTCATAAGAATGAATTCAGTTCTTATATAAAATTGTGACATGTCTTCTTCGTCAACAAAGAGCTCTTTATAGTTTATAGGTTCAGTTGAAATTGCTCTTGGTTGCATGATGTTAAACTGAGACATGATATGTTCGTACCTTTGCCAACTGGCCTTCCAGGTTTTATGTATGACACGCATGAGTCTCATGCTAGCTCATAACAACTTATATATGTTGCTATAAATTTATGTTGGATCTACAACTAGTCAAAAAGATTGTTAATTCGTTATGAGACTCGGTTGACCCTATTTTGATATAGGAAAAGGCATCGATCGATGATGATGAAATTTTTATGATGGCTAAGGTGCGCTAATTCTTTTACTAACAAAAGAATATATTGAGATTAAATTGTATGATTAATTTGTATATATGGTGATTGGCCTATGTGACTTAGGTCCAAGTTGATATGTGGATGTATATATATGTAATATCATGATGAATGAAAGATCTAGATTATTCTCTCCTACACTTCTTCACATGGTATCAGAGGATGACGGCTAGGACACAATTTCTTTTTCCATAGCGGTAGCAGCGGCGACGATTTTTTCTTCACGGCGACGGCGACGAGTCTCTCTTCGACCGGCGGTATGACGACCGACGGCGACGAGTTTTCTACGTCGGTGGCGGCGGCAACAAGGATTGATCCCACCTCCCCATATTACCTTGGTTCTAATGACAATTCGGATAATACAATTATGAAAGTGGTATTTTTTGGAGAAAATTATGAGGAATGGTCGAGATCTATTCAACTTTCTCTACGGACTCGACGAAAATTTGGATTTATTGATGGGTCTATCGATAAACCTACAGAGAATGACAAATTGGAGGATTGGTACTGTGTCCAATTGATGCTTGTGCAATAGATCTTACAAACTATTGACGCTTCGGTAAAAAAGATGATACCTTACTTTGAGGAGGCTAAACCGCAGTAGAATTTGCTCAAGGACCGATTTAGCGTGGGGAATGACGCTAGAATCCAACAGATTAAACATTCGATGGCAGAGTATCGCCAAACGAAATCTATGTCCGTGGTCGACTACTTCGGCCAATTGCAGACTCTTTGGGATGAGTTGGGGACTTATATATGAACCTATTCCGGCGTGCAGTTGCGGCAAATGTACGTGTAATATCCTGAAGAAGCTGCAGAAACGGGTTGATGAGGAGCGCTTTCATCAGTTTCTTTATGGAATCAATCAGGAACTCTATGGCAACGTCCGCTCGACTTTATTGGCACAAGACCCGTTCCCTACTTTGGCGCGTGCTTATCAATCCATGCTATAAGAGGAACGATTGCGCACGTCCACACAAGTCTCCTCTGAACGGGACGAGGTTATGACGCTTGCGGTTAAAACTTCTTCTATTAACCGTGGGCTATCTTGTTTGAATGCTCGAAATAAATTGGAGTTGTTTTGCAATTTTTGCAAATGCAACGGACATGAAGAAGCCACTTGCTTCGAGAAACATGACTTTCCAGATTGGTGGGGGGATAGGCCGCTTGGCGGCGGACAAGGGGATAGCCACAAACGTGGTGGCGGACATGCAGCTGGTGGTGGACGTGGACGGGGTCAGAGGTGCGTGCGGCGATGGCAGGACGTAGCGCGATGGCTGCGGCACAGACACATATGATAGGTGATGGTGCAGGCAGTCTTCCGGGAATAACTCCGGACCAATGGCAACAACTTATTTCTCTACTTGGTAACTCTTCGGTTAAATCTTCGAAGGACCGTAGGGTGGGTAAGTCTATTGCACATTGGATTATTGATACAGACAGTTCAAATCATATTACTGAAAATTTTGATTTATTGTCGGGGGTGACAAAAATGGAGGAATGTCCAGTTAGGCTCCCAGACGGACAGACTACGGTTGCCTTGTGCTGCGGGCGTGTTGCTCTTGCACCTGGTATTGTTCTCACGAATCTTCTATTCGTACCTCAATTACATTGCAATTTAATTTCTGTGGCCCATCTTATCGACGATACAAATTGTGTTGTACAATTCACTAAAAAATTATGAGTGATACAAGACCCCAGTTTGAGGACCCTGATTGGCGTTTGTGAACGGCGGGACATACTCTACTACTTTCATATTGTACCGAAGACTCAGGCCTTGGCAGTGACTGAGACGACTTCTCTGGATATTTGGTATCAACGACTTGGGCATCCTTTTGATAAAGTAGTAAGATCCATTGCACAAGATTGGAGGACGAATTCACATGCCTGTTGTTAGTAGCTCTAGTAGTTTAGTGAATAAGGCATGTGAAGTTTGCCATCAGGCAAAGCAAACTCGAGGTATTTTTTCTGTCAGTGACTCTCGGGTTGTTGTAATTTTTGATTTGATACATTGTGATCTTTGGGGTCCGTATCCTACGACTTCTTTTTGTGGAGCTCGATATTTTTTGACGATTGTGGATGATTTTTCTCGTGTTGTTTGGGTATTTTTGTTGATTGATAAGACTAAAGTATACAAGATGTTCTCATCATCTTTTTCTATGAATGAGAGATAATTTAATTCCAAAGTTCGAATTGTGCGAAGTGATAATGGTACTGAGTTTAATTGCCTGCGTGACTACTTTGCAAATAATGGTATTTTGTTTCAGACATTTTGTGTGGGTATACCTCAGCAGAATGAGAGGGTCGAATAAAAATATATACATATTTTGAATGTGGCACGTGCTTTACGTTTTCAGGAAAATTTATCATTTTGTTTTGGAGAGAATGTATTTTGGCGGCCGGTTATTTGATTAATCGAACCCCTTCAAGTCTTCTTGGCTTTAAAATTTCCTATAAAATTTTATTTGGTGCTTCTCCTACTTATGATAAATTACGTGTTTTTGTTTGTCTATGTTTTACCCACAACCAAAAAACTAAAATGGACAAATTTGCCAGTCGCAGTCGAAAGTGTGTTTTTGTGGGATATCCCCATGGCAAAAATGGTTGGAAATTGTATGATCTTGTTGCTGGTGATTTTTTTATCTCTCGAGATGTTAAATTTTATGAGACTGAGTTTCCCTATTCTGTTGAGGATGATCTTGGTGGTACGGCTTCACCTGTTTGCGCCTTCTGTCGTGGATGGTGATGATTTACGTTTTAATCTTGTGATCGACAGTACTACGGGGTATGATTTACCTCATACGGATGGGACGGTCGTATCCCCGGATGTGAACGACACGGTGGAGGCAGCTGATGATGAGGGTGGCGCGGCTGAGGCAGTTATGGAGGATAAGCCAGCGGAGGATGTAGCGGCGGTGGAGGCACCAGATGGTGAGGGTGTACTAGGCATGGAATGCGTGCCAAAATTTCGTCCGTGAAACTCCACAATTTTTTTACAAATACAATACGAAAGTTGAGTCCCAGTCCTTCCTCCCATGTTCCACCACGTCCAATCACTCCTCAGGTACTCCTTATCCTATAGAACATTTTTTGAATTGTGATCGATTTTCTTTGGGAAATAAATTTTTTTTTACAGCTGTAACTGCAGGTACAGAACCGGCCTCCTATAAAGAGGAGGTTAAAGATGCAGGGTGGCATAAAGCTATGCAGAAGAAGATACGGACTTTGGACGATAATGATACCTGGACAATGGAGATGCTTCCGGTTGAAAAACGTGCTCTGGGGAGCTGGTGGGTGTATAAGATAAAGTATAATTCGGATGAGATTGTTGAGCAGCTTAAAGCCCGCTTGGTGGTTTTTGGTAATCATCAGGTTGAAGGGATTGATTACACTGATACTTTTGCTCCGGTAGCAAAAATGATTATTGTTCGTGCTTTTCTAGTTGTAGCTGCAGCAAAGAATTGAAAACTACATCAGATGGATGTTCACAATGCTTTCTTGCATGGAGATCTTACCGAAGAAGTGTATATGAAACTACTACCTGGTTTCCGAACCACACGTCCTGATCAGGTATGTCAGCTTCGAAAATCTCTTTATGGGCTTAAACAGACGCCTCGTTGTTGGTTTGCGAAGTTGGCATCTTCTTTGCGGGAGTACGGATTTTGCCAATCGTACTTTGACTACTCGCTTTTTACTCTTCATAAGGGTGATGTTCAGATGAATGTTCTTGTGTATGTCGATAATTTGATTCTCTCTGGCAATGATTCTTCTGCTCTTACTACCTTTAAAATTTATTTGAGTACATACTTTCATATGAAGGAACTTGGGGTGTTGAAGTTTATTCTTGGAGTTGAGGTAGCTCGAAGTGCGAAGAATTTTTTTTGTGCCAACGAAAATAGACACTTGACATTATCTCTGAGACAGGATTGTTGGGGGCGAAACCCGCAATCTTTCCCATGGAACAACATCATCAACTGGCACCCTCTACAAGTCCACTGTTGTCGGATGGAAAAGCATATCGACGACTCATGGGACGGCTGATCTATCTTTCGTTTACTCGGCTGGATTTGGCTTACGCTGTTCACATCTTGTCACAGTTTATGCATAAGCCCCGGCGTGATCATTGGGATGAGACTTTGAGGGTTGCTAGATATCTGAAGGGTTGTCCTGGTCAAGGCATTCTCCTTCGCTCTGATTGTGACTTGCTGCTCCGAGGGTGGTGTGATTCCGATTAGGCGAGTTGTCCCATCACGAGACCTCTTTGTCTGGTTGGTTGGTTTTTCTTGGTGATTCGCCTATTTCTTGGAAGACGAAGAAACATGTGATGATATCCCGCTCTTCGACCGAAGCAAAATACCGTACGATGGCGGTGGTCACATGTGAGCTTAAGTGGCTCAAAGGATTGCTTGACAGTTTGGGGGTACAACATTCGTGTGCTATGGATTTGTTTTGTGATAGTCAGTCTGCTTTACATCTTGCGCATAATCTAGTTTTCCATGAGCGCACAAAACACATTGAGGTGGATTATCGCTTTTTGAGGGATGCTGTTCTTGATGGAGTTATTCGCCCATCTCATGTGCCGACGGATGGACAATTGGCGGATATTTTCACCAAAGCTTTGGGCAAACGACAATTTGAATTTCTTTTACGCAAGTTGGACATTTGTGACTTACATGCTCCAACTTGAGAGGGGTGGGGGGGGGGGGGGGTGGGGGGAGGGGTATTGGGATTAAATTGTATGATTAAATTTTATATATGATGATTGACCCATGTGGCTTAGGCCCAAGTTGATATGTGGATGTATATATATGTAATATCATGATGAATGAAAGATCTAGATTATTCTCTCCTACTACTTTTTCATAGAATAGTTAAACCAATGATATGTTTTGAACAACAATAAATATTAGATGGATATATATTATATGGAACAACCTTGTGTGATGAAAAATTACTCCCAACAGATAGATTGATCTTGAGGAACTAGTACAAATTTTTGAAAAAAAAAAAAGAAGTGTTCATGTTGAGACCTGCTCAAAATGGTTCGGTTGTTGCCATCTCTCAAACAGTGAACTGTACAACCAAATGTTAAATTCGATTAGATCGACATCAGGAGAAAGCTAAAAGGAAAAAGAACAAAACTTGTAATAGTAGAGATACCGGACCTCGCGTTGAGCTGTGATCCATTGCAGTCGGTTTGAGAAGTGCTGCAAGCTTCTACACAGGCAGCAGTACTGCGATGTATTGCTTTCTTGTTGTAAGAACCAGCTGTGTCCGACACAAAGATGTCGAGGTTGATATGGTTGCGGTTTGTGCTTCTGTACATCTGCTAGAGAGGAAAATGAGAGATCAGCCATCAGCACTGCACAATTAATTCTGTAGTACATATGTATCATCTAATTGGTGAGATGATGAAGAAAATGAAAAACCTGTAGATGACTTTTGATATGAAATATGCTCAGCCCCTTCACATTCATGTCAGAAGAATACGCTTAGGTATAGCTTCTGTAAATTGAATTAAATCAAAAGATTTTTTTTTTTTTTTTTCCGGAGAGAGAGAGAGAGAGAGAGAGAGAGAGTAATTAGAACAGTGGGAGCCAGAAAACTCACCCGCGGTTCATTAAAGAGGAAAGAAAAGAATTAAACACATATTATCATGCTTGGACTTGGGCAAGACCCTGAAACTTTCCTGAACCAATGATCTACATATAATTAGTAGTAGTCTAATACTTTTCTATTTTTAGAAATAAAGTTAGAATGTCACCAATATTAAATTTCCTTGGTACATATATATATTTTTTTTCGAAGAAAGTAAAAACAAGATATTACAACACTATCATCCCAATCAAGACACAAAATGAATTTATCTTTGTAGAAGCATGTAAAATATGCGTCCATGCGTCCAACAACCATACGCCTCAAAGTAAAGCTTAGAAGAGATTGGACCGCAGACTCACCCCGCAGCCCAATAAGGCGATATCAATGCGTCACAATCAGCCGAAGCAACTTTGGCCGCAGATGGACCTGACACGTCATCCTAGCAACATGATTATCCCTGACACAGAATCCTGACAAAGAAATTTTTTGAATGCCTCAAAAGACGTGAACACACTAAACGACAGAAGTCTCACGTCAGCACAGAACTTCACTCTCGACGGATGTGCAGCGCCACGTGTACAGCACAACTGGCCCCATGCGTCCCAGGTTCCATGCGGTCTCATGCATCTCTAGTCCCATGCGTCCCAGGCTCCATGCGGTCCCATGCATCTCTGGCCCCATGCGTCCCAGGCTCCATGCAGTCCCATGCGTCTCTGGCCCCATGCGTCTCAGACTCCATGCGGCCCCATGCGGCTCAGGCTCCATGCGGTCCCATGCGTCACAGACTCCATGCGTTCCATGAGGTACCAAGATGTATCGTAATGTCCCATCATCATGAATGCGCAATCCTGTCTGCTCTCCGGCCTCTGTCCTTTCCTTCAGTCTCCTGAATCTGGCGTCTGTAGGCAAAGCTGCCTTGATCCTCTCTACTAGTGATGATTGTACTTGCAAGTTGGCTAGTATCCCATCTGCTCCAGGTAATATCACTTCAATGCCAAGCTCTTGCAAGTCCTCCAATAATTCCCTCTGTGTTGTCAAGAAGTAAGCTGCTGGTTTCCGACTTAACGCGACTGCTACAACGTTAGCCTTGCCTGGGTGATAATGTAGCTCTATCTCGAAATCTTTTATCAACTCAAGCCATCGACGTTGCCTCATATTTAACTTCTTCTGCGTGAAGACATATTTGAGGCTTTTGTGGTCTGTATAGATCTCCACTCGTTCCCCATATAAGTAATATCTCTATAGCTTCAAAGCAAATACAACGGCTGCAAGTTCCAAGTCATTAGTTGGATAATTCTTCTCATGCACTCGTAACTGTCTAGATGCATATGCAATCACCTGGCCATGCTGCATCAATACGCATCCCAAGCCTTTCCCTGATGCGTCACTATAGATCACATAGCCTCCTGATCCTGATGGAATAGTCAATACTGGGGCTGTAGGCAGTCGCTTCTTCAACTCCTCGAAAGCGGCTTGACACTCGTCGGTCCATAAGAATTCTTGGTCCTTGCAATTCAAACGAGTCATAGGTGCTGCTATCCTTGAGAAGTTCTCCACGAACCATCGGTAATATCCCGCCAGTCCAAGGAAACTTCTCACCTCTGATGCTGATTTAGGAACATGCCATGTCTCGACTGCCAAAATCTTCTCTGGATCAACAGAAATACCATCTCCTGTAACAACATGCCCAAGAAATGAGACTCTGTCCAAGAAGAACTCACATTTACTGAGCTTTGCATATAACTGCTCTCTTCTCAATGTCTCTAGAATAATTTGCAGGTGCTTCTCGTGCTTCTCGTGCTCCTCGTGGCTCTTCGAATAGACAAGTATATCATCTATGAAGACGTCCATGAACTGGTCCAAATACTGGTGGAAGACTCGATTCATTAAGTCCATAAAGATAGCTGGAGCATTGATCAATCCAAATGGCATGACCAGAAACTCGTAGTGTCCATATCTTGTTCTGAATGCGGTCTTCGAAATGTCCTGCTTCCGTACCTTCACCTGGTGATATCCCGATCTCAAGTCTATCTTCGAGAATACCTTGGCTCCACTGAGCTGATCAAATAAGTCATCAATGCATGGCAATGGGTATTTGTTCTTCACGGCCACAGCATTTAAGGCTCTGTAGTCAATGCATATACGCACTGATCCATCCTTCTTTGGTACAAACAACACTCGTGCTTCCCAGGGTGATGTACTTGGTCGGATGAAACCTTTCTCCTCTAGTTCTTTCAACTGTGCCTTCAGCTCATCCATCTCCTTCTTCGCCAATCTGTAAACATGTGATGCTATAGGTGCTGCTCCCGGTGCTAATTCAATTGAAAACTCTACGTCTCTGTCTGGGGGTAGTCCGGGCAATTCCTCTGGAAAGATATCTTGAAATTCTGAAATAATGGAATGATAGACAACATCGTCCATTGTAAGCTGAATACCATCCATGGCTTCTGTGGATCCTCTTGTAAACTCAAGTTCAGGCTGGCCGGGTACCTTAAAAAGAATGCTTCCTCCAAAACAATCGAAGAAAGTGTGGTACTTGCTTAGCCAGTCCATTCCAAGCACAATATCAAAAGTTGGCATATGAAGGACTAAGAGTCGGGCGTTCATCTCTCTGCCATATATCACTATAGGACAAGATCTACAAATACTACTAACAGGTACAACTTCTCCTTCGGTAAGAATTCTAACACAACTAGATAAAGGTGTAGAGGCAATATTGTGTTTGACAATAAAACTAGATGATATGAATGAGTGGGTGGCTCCCGTATCAAACAATGTCACAGCAGAAAAAGTAAAAGCAAGAGTAATACCTGCTATGACATCAACCTCCTGATCCATGTCATCCATTTCCAATGCAAAAGCTTGTCCATTCCTCTGCGTCTGTCCATGTCCGGCCCTCATATATTGATCCTCCTGGGTAGGTAGCAGTGGTCCTCTCTGAAATCCTCCTGCTGCTGGGGGTCGAGGTGCTCCTGGTCTAGCCATCTGTTGAGCTGGCTTCGGTGCTGGGAGCACTAGTCTTTGTGCTGGCGGTGGTAGTGTCAATGTCTGCTACCTTGGACAGTCTCTTGCCAAATGTTGTCCGGAACCACATCGTAAACACTGTCCCAAGTGATTCCGACAATCTCTCAAAATGTGTCCGATTCTTCCACAATAATTATATTGGGGTTTCTTCGAAATCTGGTATGGTCCTACTCTGTATTGCTGATGCTGCTGTGCTAAGGGACGTCTGATAGGTCCTCCTTATTGTGTCCTTGTCGGTCCCTGCTGTGTCCTTGCTGATCCTTGTTGTATCCTCAGCTGACCTCATTTTCCTCTGCTGATGGTTTCTTAAAATCTGGCTTCTATCAGTAACTTGGCATAAGAGATCCGGGACTGTGAGCTAGTGTAGTGTTGGAGCTCCTGAGTTAGTCTGCGATGAAACCTCTTAGCTTTGGCCAAGTCATTCAGTATCAGGGCAGCGCCATATTTACTGAGACGACTAAACTCGGCATCATATTCGTCCACAGTTCTGTTCTTCTGCTCCAAGTGAAGAAACTGGTCGTACAATGCATCTCTGACGGTGTTCGGGAAGTACTTTCTCTCAAAGCACTCCAAGAACTGCTCCCAAGTCTGGTATGTACCCAACTGGCGCTCCATGGATTCCCACCAGTGATGAGCATTACCATCTAAAAGCGTCCTTACACCTGTCATCCATAGCTCTGTAGGTAACTGTGATGCTTCCAATAGCTTCTGCGTGTGAGTAATCCAGTTGGTAGTCTCCTCCGGGCTCTCAGTGCCTTTGTATGGCTTTGGACCCATATGAATAAAGTCCTTTACTGAACCAACTCTAGCTCGAGGTACTGGAGCTAGTGCTTGAGATGGTACAGTAGCCTGTGCAGCCATCCTCTCAAGTGCTGCCAGAAAGTCTTGCCTCTGCTCGGCTGTCTGTTGTCTCTGTTCCTGCATCATCATCTGAAAGAATTAGAACAGCTGCGTCTGGCCATCTTGCGGTGCTGGAAAAGCTGAAAGGTTCCCATTAGGTGAAGCGGGAAGATCAGATGGAATTGGATTGTGAGCCTGTCCATCTGGTCCCGAAAGTCTAGAAATCGTTGAGGTTCCTCCTTAAGTCTGACTATTGACTCCTGAAGGTGTGTCGCCATCGGCGGCAGTACATCCATTTTGTATGTCCATCTCTCTGCAGGTGATGTACGAAATGATTAGAAGAAGTACAGGAATCAAACAGGATGCAAGCATTTAAATAGGATAGTTTGAAAGGAAGGATGAGTTTAGTCAAGCGTGGATGAGATCCTTATACTCTATTCCTATACGCAGGCTTGTTCGGTACAATTACGTAACCGAGACAATATATTCTTGACCTACATAGGCCACCACTAAAAATATGTCATGCCCCAGTCCTAAAATACGTAGGACCAGGAATACGTAACACGCCAGCCGTATGTATACGAACTCCAATATATGGAAACCATATACACACGTACGTTGTACATGAATATCCAATCCACCTATGGTAATATACTATCTCAACAAGTCACACGCAATCTATATCTCATCCACAACACAAATAATAGATAAATGGGAAATAATAACTGAATATCAAGATGAGTATCGAATAAGAAATCTCAAAGTATGATAGTCGGATGGAAACAAATCCACTGCAAATCGACTATACTAAAACTACTAAAAAGAGAGAAGAGAATCAACTCTAATATAAGAATAAATGTCTCTAAAAGAATAGCAACAAAAATCTCTAAACAGCTGCAAAGAATCACAGATAATCCGAAGGTAAGACCTCCTCGGTCTGATAAGTAGCGTCAGGTCCAGGTCCATACTCCTGCGGATACTCTTGCTCATCTATATCTGGAAAGGTACCATGTTCTCAGAGGGACGTAGCAAGATACATATAAACATGCCAATGAAGTACTGAAAAGTAAACATCCAATGGGTCGCCTAACCATCTAAGTGAATACAGTTTGAGAATAACTTTCCACCAAGTGGGCTATCTGGCTAAAAATGGGATTGGCATGACTCTCTCGAAGAATCAGGGGCCTACACAGCATGTCATCTTTTGAACGGTAGAGGCCGCCTGATAATATATAATATATATAAGGGTCATCACCGCCCGTATCTCCAGAGGAGCTTCCGGGTTATAGAAGAAAAAAGTGCAAAGGAGCCCAAATGCCTTACTTGTTGTTCTCCCTACCCCATACACTAGGCATGTCACATCCATGATACGATAATACCTCTAATAACTGCCAGGTCTACTAGCATACAAAGTTTTTATTGGCAGTTATCCCTATCCGTCGCACTACCTATACGTACCAGTGGCTAGCCAAGTACGCAAGGCCGTGTCCTACATGTGACTCACACTCGTGTAAGAATAGTGGCATGGCCAATGGAACATAAAATGCCTCATGATAATGGGGTGGCCTCATAAAGTAGGTCCAATGTATATACATAAATAAAAACAGAATACGATGACACCGTCGTTGCACCCAAGTTTTCTTGGACGCGCAATTTATATAACAGTTAAAATAGATGAACTAAAATAAATAGATATAAAATATGCATGCATCATATGTAATATAAATAATAGTACAATGACAAGGTATACTTGCCTGACAAGAAATATGTAAAGTGAAAGCATCCAAATATCAAGGATACGGAATCTGAAACTAATGGCTCCGAACAAACGTCTTCGGATGCTGAAGTAGATATCACCAACGTTTAATTATTATTTATGTATTATTTGTATGTATATTATATATTATATGTATATATATATATATATTATGTATGTATATATGTATTTTATATATATTATCTTTTTATATTTATTAAGCACAAGTATATATATATATATATATATATATATATATATATATATATATATATATATATATATATATATATATATATATATATATATTTATTGTTAAATAAAATATTAAAATATGGGTACAAAAATATTATATAAATGTACTTTATGTTTATATATATTATGTATATATATAATTACTATATGTACAAAAATATAAGTACGCATTATTAAAATATTAAATTCACGAACTCATGTACGTCTTAAACAGAGTGCACCTACGACGCAGTTAGTGATCCCAGGACCATTCAGACGCAACTGCGGGAACAGATTTTTGGCACTCACAGCTTGAGGATGTAGGCAAGTATACCTTGCCAAATTTTTTACTGTTTAAATTATAAACTGTTGTATGCTATATTGTTTCAATTACATATAACTGTGTGCGTCCGAGATTGACTCGGGTGCCGTCGACGAATACGTCGACATGTAATGTAACTGACTTAGACTTTAGTAGACTCACCTACAATTGCGAGGGTATTTTGATATCCTCCTAGACCCTGACACTTGTACACGCAACACGATTGCAATTCATATTGGGATACGAGTTTGCGTACTCGATTAACTACCGGTGCGTGTGACGTGCATCACGGTTTAGCACGTAATCAGGACTATTTAGAATAACTATGACTTGGCATATAGTCACGTGGTATACACGTCGTGTTTTCGACTTGTGTATCCGCATTGGGCGGGGAAGACAACTAGTAGGCGTATGGGATACACACATTGGACTCCGTAGTATCCAAAGGAGCCACGGATCCAATGACTTCCTTTATTCAGATATCGCGTTCTTCGGAGTGATACGGACGTATATATATTTGCAGATACCTCATTCTTCGGAATGATGGACGTTACATGATCAGATACCATATTCTTCGGAGAATGGACGTTATGCCTATGCCTACCCAATACGTACCAAGGTTGTCTTCACATTGCATTCACTTAGATGGTTAGCACACCCTTTATTTATTTGTATTCAGTATTTACATATATGGCATGCTTTTATGTATCTTGTTACGTCCCACTGAGGACCTGGTTTCCTTCCAGATCTAGACGAGGCGTACTATCCCACGGTGTACGGACCCAGACAGGAGACAAGGTACGCATCTGAGGAGGAGCTAGAGGTGCTGCCATCAGAGTCTCCCTGATCTTTAGTAGACTCATCATCTGGAGATGGAGCCTCTTACCTAGATAGACGATGCTCTAGTCTTATTATATTCTAGCACTTTTATATTTATCTTTTGTAGTGGGTTTGTTCCCACCAGACATATCTGATTTGTACTATGATATTTCAGACTCAGCACTTATATATTCCAGCACTTATTTCAGTACTCCTTGTTATTTTGTGGATGAGATTAGACATTACCTGTTATCTTCTAGTATTAAACCTGTTAGTATTTTAGGACAGTGTAGCACGTCTCATTGGGTCCATTAAATTGGGTAATCCCTCAGAGACGTGTCAGCTGGCCAATGCCACGTGGACTGGTCCCGCATATTTTGGGACTGGGGCGTGACAACCTCTATCAAGCACGAAAGATAAGATACGAGTTTTATTGTGAAATGATCAAATAAGATGCAATTCAAACAGTCAAATGAGAATTCAAAACGAAATCAAAGGAGGTGATTAAATAAGTGGATGAGATCCTAAACTCTAATCCTATTAGCAGGCTTGCTCGGTACAGTAACGTAACCGAGACAATATGCTCTCGACATGCATGGGACACCACAAAAATATGTCACACCCCAATCCCAAAATATGTAGGACTTATAAGAATACGTAAGCGTGCCAGCCGTATGTATATGACAACTCCAATATATGAAAACCATAACACATACGTACGCTGTATTATGAATAGTAATTCACAAGTGATATATAATGACAAGTCACAGGCAATACTAATCTTATCCACAAAACCAAATAGAAATAAATAACCAAATATGACAATGAACCAAATATGAAATAGTCGAGAAGAACTAATAGTTTGGTGGAGATAAATCCATTACCAAACGACTATATCAGCTAAAATGATAGAGGACGACGGAACTCCAATAAAATAAAATGTCAAATAAGAAATAGCAACTAAAAGATCCATCAGCTATGAAGTAGTCATGGGTACTCAGAGGGTAAGACCTCCTCAACAGAAAATGATGCGTCATGGCCCGGTCCGTACTCCTGCGGATAATTCTGATCGTCTGTACCAGAAAAGGTACCAGATACTCAGAGGGACGTAACAAGATACACAAAAGCATGTCATAATATACTGAAAATAAACATCCAACAAGGTTCAGTCTATGGTACATAGTAAATGGGTTTTCTTTTTTCTCATTAGAAGAAGAAGAAATTATTCAGTCCATGCTTTATTTGCAATTATACAATGAAGCTTTAAGCATGATACAATGATTGTACGCTTGTTTGAGCTATGTATATTTATATATATATGCCACTTTTTCTTTCATTTCCTTGAAATTATACCTACTTTCCATGATTTCTTAGTTATAGATGAAGAATTTGCTTGAAGTAGTACTTACTTTTGTCCCCTCCAAGGCTGTCAACAGCTAGAACGAATCGTCGGTGTAGTTCCTCGGTCCACCGCATCCTCGGCACTTCCGATCTAGTGTACTGCCTCACCCATAGTCGACTTCGTCTGCAGCTGCTCTTCATTGTTTCTCGCTCTTCAACTCTGCTTGCTAGCTGGCCGGCCTGTTAATTGCTGGAGCTACGGCCAGTTCATATATATACTGCAAATTAACTAGGAAGCTAGCCTGCAATTTCTTTCTGTAATGTGAATAAAAGGAGGAGAAGTACTATGGGCTCTAAGACCCAGTCTAGTCAAACATGCATGCTCACTGTAGTGTTCTCAACAAAAATACCCTCACTTGAGACATTTTGAAAAGTAGCCGGGGGCCTAGGGATCAGTTCTATAAACCACCTCAATGGAGTTTGGTATTTCTTTGGTAACATTGGCCCTACAACCATCTTTACGGTATAAAATTATAAATATGATGTACTATTGCTCTATATAATATATATATATTGCTTACGTACAAGGGCGGAGGCAGAATTTTAGTTTACCCCGGGCTGAACTTAAAATGTCATGAATATTTTTTAACAAAATTATGGTTCGAAGTTTAGGTTTGTATGTCCATATCAGCCCAAAATATTTTCAATTCCAGTTTAACCCCAATTATTTAAAAAAAATATTTTGCCACATCCAAAACTATGGTTTACTACTCTTTTTGTTCCGTATATGATTCCTCTTTGTAGATGTAGGCCAAAGGCTGAACCATATAAATACTCTGTGTTTGCTTTCTTGATCTATGTTTTTATTTACATCAATTAATTAATTTCTAGATTGAGTTGTAATTAGGCTGGGATAAGATTTAAAGACCAATGTGGAAGAGACTAGCATGTATTTGACATTAAAGACAATCTGGCAAATTTGGACAAGTAATTGTTATGTAAGTTCAGAGAGGTAATTGTTATGTCCTATAAAAGTAAAAGGGATGACCATGTTTAAGTACATAGTTGGTCCATATAACATTTTTATACTGGAGACGCAGTACAATAGTTATTCAAAATGATATCAATATCAGTTCATTAAGTATAGAATTTGCCTAACTCTCCTCTTAATGGGAAGCTTATTTTTCCATAAAGAAAGTTAGAAACTAATAAGGTGTCACGCCCCAGTCCCAAAATACCGAGGGACTGGACGCGTGGCAATGGCCAGCAGTACGCACCGATGGACCAACTCAATATAATGGATCCATCAGGGCATACTTAAGCTGTAAAACAAGTCTACGACAATCATGGCACAACTAATCTCATCCACACAAGATATAAAATATGATCCACAGAATAAATAAGGAATGTAAATCATCATCCAGTCTCACAAAGTACTTCGGGGAACAACCCGATAAATCTCTAGTACAATGGTTCAACAGACCAGAATATAAAAGACTGAAATAAACAATAAAAGCTGAGCATAAACATGGATGCTCAAGAGAAGTCTTCAGCTAAGACCTCGTCCTCGGATGGTGGTACAACTCCTGGATCAGCTCCTGCTCCGGTCCCGTATATCTCGGGATAAACCTCGTCTGCAAAATCTGGGGACAAAAATCCGGATCCAGGTCCTCAGGGGACATAGCAAGGTACAAGAAAGCTCATGCCAATAAATACAGATAAGCAGTGCAGCAAATATATAACTAAATGAAACAAAAGGGTAAATATGTAACCATCTAAGTGTAAATGCAAGTGAGAGCATCACTAGTCTCAGGCTGAGCCACTACAAGCTCTGTGTCGGGGAGCCGGTAGCGGTAATAACCGGTAGTGGGTCTAGCTCTGCTACGAGAGTCTACGACCTCTCAATAATAGAAGATATATATAAATACAGCCTGTAGCCTGTGTGTCTCTCCCCACCCAATGTAACCACGCGTATCATGACCACAACGTCTCATGCCCATGTCAAGCGCGATCATAGCTAAATGCAACAAGTCATAAAGTGTCTAAGAATATAATGTCCATGTCCTGTATCCTATACAGAATCACCACGAATATCTCGGAAAAATCCTGTCTCATGAATAGTGTCAAGTGTCCTGGGTCATAGGGTACTTGATAAGACAAGTACGAGAATAAAGTGTCACGAATATCCATCTCTAAATGACCGTACCCAACACTGCGTACAGTGTCGGCACCCGACTGTTAATCGGACGCTAAGTACGTCACACGGTCCTAGGTTGAGCATGCACAGCAATATATATAAAGCAAGGAAAATAAATAACTAGGCTGCAGAGTTTGGCAAGGTACACTTGCCTGATGTTTGAATATCAACTGTCGTCCTGGTATCGGTGGATCCGGTAGGTACTACTCCGAAAGCTGTAATAAATATCACCAACAGTCTCAGAAGATGTCAAATAGCTGGAAATGCCTGTCCTTACGTCCAATTTGGACACAGGGGCAAAAAGGTCATTTTCGGATTAAAGCGGGGTCCATATGTGGGCCACTTTGCACCGAAAAGCGCGTCAGGGTCAAAGGTCTCCAAATTACTCAAACTCAGTGTCTACAAGTCAGGAACGACGATACGAACCCAACGGAACTTCCAGAATTGGATTCCGATGAGCCGATCACAAAATCACCCGTCAAGTGGAGCCTGTGGGGCCCACGATACGTGATTTTGTCAACGTCCTCAGAATCGAACCAAACTTGGCTCACAGGACCAGCGTATTACTACGGATCCGATGGCGCAAGTTTCGTCTCGATCCGACGTGTGTACACGAAGTTACAGCGTGTTTCAGAATCGACGGATACGGGGTGTCGTTGGCGGATACGCGTTGATTTCGGGGTGCACGCACCTCCGAATCGACTTCTGCGAAATCCTACACGACCGTATCAACGTCGCGCACAGTTTGGTAAAGACCACGTGCGACCAAGTCGTCCCGATTGACGGGGCGGACTCAGTTCCGGGGTGAAATAGGGCGTTGTTTTTTTCTGTTTTGGATCGCGGTGTACGATCACTACAGGACGCGATGCGCCGAGCAAGTTGCACGGGCACCGAGAGGGTTATACAGTCTACGCATAGCAATCGACGGAATTGAAAACGGAGTTGCGAGTAGGGAGAAAACAGTACCTGAACAGGGCTCCGTGGATTCTGTTTTCCAAGTGACCGAGAGTCCAATCTGTATCCTGGTCGTGTCCTCGCGCGCTGCTTCTCGTGTCTCGTGTCTGCGGAGACGCTGTGAGGCGGAGGAGTCGCACTCGGGGTCGCTGTGCTCGCGGCGGAGGGGTGAGGCCGCGCTCGGGGTTGCTGTGCGACTCGGCGGCGGGGTGAAGCCGCGCTCGGGTCGCTGTGCTCGCGGCGGAGCGGGGTTGGGCGGTTCAGCGGCGGAGGCGGGGTTGGTCGGTTCAGCGGCGGTTCGAAGAGGACACGCGGCGCTGGAGGGATGGACACGGGGGCTGGGGTGAAACTAGGGTTTCGGTGGCGGCTGGGTAGTTGGAGAAGAGGTCAGCACGGATGTCGAGGCAGCCTCTTTATAGCTGCTACAGGAACTCCGGCAGCTAGGGTTTCCCCCTGCGGGTCGGGTTGGTCTGGTTCGGGCTCCATTTGGGTTCGGTTCACAATTCTATAGCTTTTGGTTCTCGATTCGTCGCTCCGGTGTCCAATAAATTCACCGAAAAATGCCATGCGTCCGGTTCTCCATTATACACAATAAATTTTTACTTCCAGAATATTTTAACCTCATTTAGCCACAGTTAAAATTATTTAACCCACAAACCTCAGTGATAAATTCCAGAAAATACCGAAATACGGAAAATTATATAAATTTTATTCCTGAAATTTAGGGTGTTTACATAAGGATCTGCACGTGGTATATATTTTTCCATAATACGAACCCAATATTGATGACATTTGTTTCTGCATAACCTACAACTGAAACTTTTCAAGTATCACAAAAAAAAAAGAAGTTCAAATCTTGAACTTTGATATGAATATGTGCTTCTCCAGCCAATTTCAAATGAACCATTCAAACCATCTTAACCATTCAAGACTTCAAGTATCAGCCAAAAAAAAAAAAAAAAAAACAGCAGGCAACAAATTATGAACTATTCAACATTCAACCTTTGATATGAACAATTCAAAAACTCTTTAACTATTCAAGGATTTACATAAGCTGCTGAGCAGGAACCGAACAAGTGCTTCTCCGAGACTCCGGCTCCGAGTGTTACGAATGTGAATGCGAATGCGACTGCGACTGCGACTCTCCCTAGCTCTGGTGGGTGAGGTGAACATCCTTATAAATGGAGAGAGGCTGAGAGATGGGACTGGACTATCCGTTCGATGCAGGCGCGCGGCTCCGTCAGTGATAGCTCGACATCTCAGATAGGACTGGTCCCCTAACTGTCGTGACTCGTGGGGTGAGAGAGAGGGAGAGGTTGCTTGAAGCCTCTTTAAAACCATCAAGAGACAAGACCGGACTCTGGCTCCTAGATGCTAGCTGCTAGAAATTCTCGTCAATAGGAGACGGGTGGACTAAAGTCTGTGTACTGTGTGGGTTGGTCTTAACTACATATATTTAAAAAAAATGGTTGATTGGCTGGGTGGGTGGGCTGGAGCCCACCCCAGCCCACCAATAGATCCGCCTCTGCTTACGTACCTTTGGAAAGAGCAAAATATATATACTTAAAGAAAACTATTATTTGTAATATATAGGAATAGTATGGTACATGAGTTTGCAAATTAACCCATCGTTATGTTGGAGATGTTAGTATCAATCAATCGGTTCAAACAACTCCCCTAAAATATATATGTACTTCTCAGTATATATCTGGAGTACAATTGTACATGCATGGAGTTGCAAACCTATCATTTCCTTGTAACAGATGTTCTGTCCCTCATTAAAATTACATCATGAAACCTTTCAACTGTGTGATTTGAACTTCTGAAAAAACTTCAATTTCCATGTGGTGACTTTTTTTACATGTAGTTATTTTTATATACTCAAAATCTGAAGGAAAATGGCGGGCAAAAATAGGTCTATGATCGTTTTTCACTTGGAGCACAAATATGATTGGATTGGAGCAAACTCCTAGTCCTATCTATAATGAGTTCTAAATATGGAAATGTATGTTAATCCTACATATGATTGAATTTCTATATATGGACACATGATATGTTATACAAAGAGGTCTAAATTTTTTTTTTTAATATATATATATATATATATATATATATATATAATGAGGAGCAGATCCGGAGTCCCGCAGGAGCCCCGTCGTTTCCAACCGTTGGATCGAGAGGGCACCACGCGGACCTTCCGATCCGATGGTGCAAGAGGGACGGAACTTCGACGGGACTCCGGAAACGAATTTTTTGATCCGCTCCATATATATATATATATATATATATATATATATTTTGTGTTCAATGAAATAAGTTGAATAAATTCAACAAAATCATATGTTCTTATTTTTAAGAAAGAACTAAAAAAAAGTCGATTGTAAGATTTGGGTTAAGTACGCATGCATGAAACAACATTCATCTAAGATTCTGAACTACATTTTCCTATTGGATTTTTTTGTAGGAATTTGACTAGGAAAGCTACGAGCACTCATTAAAGAATTTCGGAGAAATTCGAAAAGAGTTCAAAACAACTAGCAAACATGAAGTATCGGGGGTGGCATATCGACCGGCATATGGATTGTCGATCGATATGCTTGAAAGTGCAAATTTGTCCACCAAATTGTGGGAATTTTTTTTTGTTCCCAAAGACATACCGGCATGCCGAAGATATACCATAGGAATACTTTCGGGTCGCGGACTACTTCAAATTTGTGTAAGGTTCGAATTTAAAGAGACTATTTGGACGAATAAAATTGCTCTTGACTTAGGTTAAAGATGAGAAACATATTTATGAATCTCAAATCAACCTCCACAGGAAGTGGATAGTTATCTTGAGTGCTTAAATGAGTTCTTGGAAGAAGGAGATTTTTCTAGAGTTTTAGAGGTCATTAAAGGAGTCTTAAAGAGAAAATGAGATACATCGTCGGAGATCTCGCTAAAGAAAGGATTGCTCTTTGCGGTTTCCAATAATTATAACTTTTTGTAAGATTTCTTAACTGATTCAATAAAGTATTTCTCGCTATTTATCTCTTGAATTAGTAGGTCGAGTTTGACCAAAGCATGTATATTCTGTGTTTTGTGCTATTAATTATGTTTTTTGTCTTGCTAATTTTCTCTCATCATAAGATTAAAATTATTTTATTTTGTGTTTGCTTATTCATTGTGCACGACAATTTCCTCTCTTCCATTTTAAGCGGATTTAAAAAAAAAACATGATATTGTTGTGTGAATCTAACTTAACAGATATAGAATAGAATCTTGATGTACTTTTCCTGATGTAATGGTTGTTTTGCAATATGTCAGTATCATTCATCTCCATCGACTGATATATCAGAAATATCGGCCACTTGCAACCACTAGATTCAAATGGATATTTTTAGAGTAAATGGAAATAGTTGATTGAAAACTAAATTTTTTAGTCCATGGCCCTTAATTCCATGGAACGTCGCTAGTATCAGAAAAAAGATGCTATGCGCCGTCATTGCTTTCAATTTGCAAAGGTATTGGATGGTAACTATTAGGCCTCACAAAGTCAATCTTTGGGACTTTAGACATTGATATGCAAAATTAAGCATAAATTCGTTTCCTCACCTCCGGTCAATAAGAGCAGACCACTCCACCATTCTCCTCCTCTAATTTGTGTTTGTCGAGTTTGGAACACTACACTTTCTGCTCCCCTTTGAATGTCACTTAGAGGAATAAGAAGATGAAAAGAGTATATATGGCTTCAAGTTCTTAGTCTTGTAGGAGGGTTTATTTGTGGCTAATGTATAACATGAGAGCATTAAAATCAAGATAAACCGAAGTAATATAGATTCGGGATAGATGTGTCTCCAAGATTGGTTTATGTTCACGCTTAATTAACAATGCTCTTCTTCTTTCTAGAGCAGAGACATGAATCAAAAATAGATTCTCAATCTACCATTTTGGCATATTTTGCAAGAAAACACTAATCCAATCTCACCTTCCAAACATATATACCTGCACAAAATGTTGTAATGAATTCTAAGTTATTCAACTCAACTTTTACGTAGAAATACTTGGGTATGGCTTCATCGGTCAATAACATAACTTTGATCTGCTACTATTATGCATACTTCAAGTCCTCTATGGGAGATTAGGTAAGTATATCTGGAAATATCAGGCATGTTTCAGATATCAGCTGGCTATTAAGTTGGTTACCTTAAAGGTTTAACACCAAAAAGGTGTGGACTAAAGAATTAAAGTTTCTTTTGGTCTCAATCATGAAAACAAAAAGGATATTTAGCAGATGAAAATTAAATGTGACAGAACCAAATACCGAAATCAAGATGTGCTACTTTCCATATGTGAACTACCAAGTGCCTGATTCAAAGATTTCCTTCGAAGAATTTTGATCAATCATTGTTGTTCAATTAGCACATTATGGGAAAAAATATATATGCTTAGTTAGCTAGCTACAGAGAATCTACTGCTAGTGTTTCTTTTTCTTTTTTCTTTTCTCTTTTGTATCAGATAAATTTTGGAGACTTGTAGTAGCAGTGGTTGAAATTCCTTGTCAAGGATATCCTTACAACACACTACGTTCTGACAGAGATGGATCGATAAACATGTGATGAACAATCCCTTGCTCTTTCTATGGTCCTATAGCTTCAAAATGACGCGACACAAGCCCCACTCAATTATGTTTACTTCTATGTAACTTTCTACATAATTCATTCTTTCTTACAAGTAAATTCTTCTTTGCCTTTCTACCTAGGAAACTTGTGTCTTCTCCCAATGTCATGATATAATTTTGGTATGAACGAGTACAAGAGGAATCATCTGCAATTATTTCTTCAAGTCTAGCAAAAGGAACTAGTTCAGTTTCAGAACGTAACATAGAAAGTCGATGGAAGTGAGTGATTTATAGTAGGAAGCAAATGAAAATATAATTGTGTCAAAATCAAACACATGAAATGGAAGAAGGAGATGCTTGCCGCCATTTCTACATGATAATTGACAGTACCACAAGATATCTATCAATAACAGTAGCATCGTAACATGAATATTCCCTATCCTTTCTCATTTTTGTATTTGGGGCTTCATCTTTGGAGCCAATAAGATTACTAGCAATAGAGAATTCACTTTTCCAATTGATGTTTTATTTTGGCATAGAACTTGGTAATTGATCTTCTGTACTTCGTGATTGATGTAAGTGAAGCATTTGAAGAATTGAATCTCTGCACAAAGTATTAAGACATAACTCTTGTGATAGTTTCTCCAAACCCCAATTTAGAGGGGGTATGTTTTCTTATCTGTAGTTGTAGATCAATGGAACCAACACAATGGTTCTTTTGCTTTCCCTAAAGCCTATCCTAGATATTTGAATTAACAAAGTTATTGTGTATTTGGAATTTTTGAATTAGCTACTTCTAGTATTTTTAGGAGAAAATGATAATGTGCATCACATCCTTTGCAACTCTATGTGTAACACTATTGCTATCTGTCCATCGGTAGAACTAAATTTTATATCGTATCTTCCAATGGTTAAATATCAATAGTTCTTCTAAAATATACTTATACATGGACCAATAATAGCATAGTTGTATATAAAATTGTAAATCACAAGTTGCACGTTATTATTTCTCTAACTTGGTAGCCATATATATATAAGTGCATCTTTATATCTTTTGGGCCTCTGGTTGGTGAGAATTGTTCAACCCGTAAATTGATATAATTATCTAAATTGAAAATCACGGAATTAATACTTCCAATTTTTCACGTTTGATTACCATTTAACAATTAAAAGAATTCCAGTGCTAGTTCATTGTATGCATTTGAGTTTTACAGGTGAATGTATCATCTAACATTTTCGTGGAAAACATTAAATTGATATTAATATGCAAGATTCGAAATAACTAAACACACGTAAAGAGTTATTGTTATCCATTGAATCGTGGAAGGTCAATAAAACACACAAACTAAAACAACAATTGCACAATTCTATATTACATAAATTGTACCAATTTATAGTATACATTAACAAGATTGCCTTCATGTTTTTCTAATTACCATTGTACTATTGTTTTCTTCACAAGTGTTATTAATATTTTTTTTCTACCCGAGACCCCTCCCCCAACACCCCTTAATTAAACTACCGTCCGATCCCCCCCCCCCCCCTCCGGGATCGAACCCCGCCCACCCCTCCCATGTCCGATGCCTTTACCACTAGGCCACACTTCACTAGGCCACACTTCACGGACAAGTGTTATTAATAGAAAAAATGAGACTGTAACAATAAATTATAGACATAGCACAAACACGTAAAACTTGAGGGTGTTATTTGTGAAAAGACAATTAAAAAACTCGTCCATTCTCCCTCTCCTTAATAAATTTAAATTGCGAAGCACAAAATGAACATAACAACCCTAAAAATGAAGAAGAATTCGCTCCTCCTCTCGAGGAGAACAGTTCCGAAGCCCTGATTCGACCGATCTCGCCGAATTGGGGAACCGGTCTCCCATTTCCCCCAATTTTGACCACAAACTGTTCGGAAATTCGTTGGGTCGAGGTGAACTTAGGGTTTTCGGAGGTTTTCCGGTGGGATGGGGTGCTTCTTCCGGTGCTTCCGTCTCAGGGATGCCAATCGCCCAAACACTCATCTGGCATCTAAATCGATCGCTTCCAAGAGCCGAGTAAGTAAAAAAACTAGCTTCATATTCTTAGAATTTCGCTCCAATTTTCCAAATTTTAGTGTTTCTGTAATAAAAAGGTGAAAATTTTGTTTTTCTATAACTTAGGATCCTTTTTTTATGAAGAATCCGCTTGCCTCTTTACTCGAATGTGAAGGTAAAGTCCTAATCTTGAAAATATTTGAAAATGCCCAAAAAAATTGATATTCTAATTTTAAGTCTTAACTTTGTTTCATGCGAAAATTTTGAAAATTTTACCATCATTTGTTGATCGAAGAGAAAGAATCTTCTTCATGTGAGAAAGTAGGACATCTTAGCCTGCAAGAGAATTTTGATAAAGAGTGTGCCGATGAGGAGCTCAAGCGCGAGGTTTGTAATTCTAATTCCTTTTCTTATGTCATTAAAATTGTTTCTTAACAGCAATGTTTTCTACTTGTTATGCACATTCTCGTTTGTTAAATCCAATATCATTTGTGTTTGATGTGTAAAAGCCAAAATGTGGTGCCCTGCACGTACCGCGTCGTATCAGACACACATCAACAAGGCATCGACACATTAAAATAATTTCTTAGTAGCAATGTTTTCTATTTGTTAAGCAAATATCGTTTTTGCTGATGAATAAACCCGAAATTTAGTGCCCTGCCCGTACCATGTCATGTTGGACACACATTAGACACGACATTGACACATTAAAATTACTTTTTAGTAGCATGCCTTCTACTTGTTATTGCGCATTGTCATTAGTTAAATCCAATATCATTTTTTATTTTTTTGGTGTAAAAGCCAAAATTTGGTGCCCTGTCCATGCCCTGTCATGTCCGAGACACATCAAACACGACATTGACACACCAAAGAACACTATAACATGGTAAAATAGGTTCCATGTATGTGTCGCCATGACCGTATTGTGTCCTGTCACATTCATGCCCGTGCAACCTAGTGTATCGGATTGTGCTCTGTATTTGTAATGGCATTATTTTGGTCATTATGGAAATGTAAACTCAACCAAATGCCATTTTTTTCATGAGTAGGCCCATTTCCTCAAATCCTGTGATGCACTGCTGGAAACTCCTGCAGAAATCTGCAAAGCATCAAAGAAAACGATGGTTCAGTCTCAGGATGACAGTGGAGTACCTTCAAACTTTCATTCCGGTACATTTTGTAGGAAACTTTGGGACGAGCAACCTGGTCAGATCTCAGATACTCCTATAGAAGTCCATGAAGATTCACACCGTCAAGTAAATAAATCCGAAGGGTAAAATGTTCACTTCTTTCTTTTATAAATTTAAAGCACTCCTTCATGTCCAAATCTTTCTTAAATTTTGATATGGAACTGCATTTGACTTGTAGAGCTAAGTTCACCACAGTTAATATTCTTGGTTGTTTTTGTGGAAAGAAATCTTTGATTTAAAATTTTCATTTGGTTAGATGACAAACTTCTACTAACCAACAAAGAGTCGTGGAAATAAAAACACGATGAATAATATATCTTGGTTTAACTCTTCTAGTCACAACCTGTACAAATTAAGGCATGTAATCTTGGAGTTGAATTTCTGTATCATGGTTTAACTTTTCCAATCACAAAACAAAATTGGATGTTCTAAACCTAAAAGTGCAACAGTTTTTGCATACCCACGAGGACTAGAGACGTTAAATTTTGGATTTTTTTTAACTTCCAAATCAATATGCAAAAAATTACAGGCTTGAATATAAAAAGCATCCAAATGTGCACGACTTCTTATTCCAATCAACTATAGGAATAAATAATTAATTTATTAACTTGCTGTGTAGCTGTCAACCTGAGGAACAACAGATACAGAGGAAGGATGTGCACTTTGATGAAGCTAAGCATATTTCCGGCAATGAATCAGCACAAGATTATGTTGTCTGTGATATGTCTCCACAAATTAAGAACCAGATTCATGCAGTTGGTTCTGACGATTCTTCTTATCCAACTCCAGTACATTTGACTGGAGAAGTGCAGACGCCTGGAACTGTTTATCCATTAAATCTTCAATCTGGACATGACACAAGGATCCGAAACCGATACATAAATCCTCTTCTAAATCCTGTGGAGAATTCATCTCAGTGGATGGCACTAAGAGGAAGAAACTCTCATCTTGTTAAATCAAGTCGTCAGCTTGAACAACATATGGGAAATTCTGCAAATTCTGCTCAGGGTGAAGACAATATACAACAAATATCAGTCGGTCTGGTGCCTAGAGAATCTTCTATAAATGGGAAGAACCAATACCATGAGATAATCTTCAAAGAGGAAGTGAATTTCAACCAAGATACTCCCGATGTCCTTGTTTGTAGCCTATCACAATGGCTGAAGCCTCCACCGCCAAAGGCTGATAAATGGAACATGAAGGATGTTTCCTGGGAGAGATCACGTTCTGGTAAGAGTTATGTATCAGACAGGCCTATCATTGGAACAGTGGCAGCACACTGGAATGATGATGAGCCATCTCATGTCACACCTACTAAGTGGTTTGCCGGGAATGGAATTCCAAACTCAACAAACAAGTACAAGGAGGTAGAACATCTTTCTTCATCACTATACCTTCTTGATTCAGTGTGATTCAAAGATTATTAATGGTGAATTTAATCAGCAGGACCAGAAGGTCAGCTGGCATGCAACCCCGTTTGAAGAGAGGTTGGAAAAGGCTCTATCGGATGAAAAACTTTATCCTCAAAGGTTTGACATTGAACCCATGTTGCCAATATTTTCTGAAATATTAAAAAATCTGGAACCTTTTGTGTGAAAGATTTCTGGACTTTTACTAACTCTCTGCAACAAATTGACTTCCACTATATGAAAATTGTTTTTACTCTATGCAATAAGAGGAAACTAAATATTGTTTTTTTAATTAGAAAAAAAACTAATGATCGAGTACGTAATTTGATCTTCTTAATATCAATCAATCTATTATGTACTACCAAAACATTACATTGAAGTCTTGGAGGTTGAGGCCAGGTTCTATTTCATTGTTGGATACATCTTCTGCCTATGCTTTTATTTGATATTGCATTTACTCCTATTTGTAGCTATCTTTGGCAATCCTGATACAATGACATAGCATCAACCTCATCAAGCAAATCGATTTACATATTATAGTCTTCACTATACTAGAATGAAAATAAACAAAATAATATGACATCTCATTCATACATCGTATATTCTGAACATAATTTCCAATTTTCGAAGTACTGACATACTATCTGTTGGTATTCAGAATCCAAGTTTGTTTCCTCCAACTAATAATTTTCAGATACCAGTAGTTTCCTCCATTAGTACTTTTGATTTCTAAGGTTTGGTCTTAATTCCAGGAAGCTTGATGGAAGACCAAACAAGCTAGATTATGAAGGTGAAGAAAGTGGCACAGCAGCATCCTGAGGATCCTGGTATTCGATAATGCAGAGACAGTAGGCCATGTAGCTCAACATCCTGAGGATCCTGGCCTTCAATATAATGCCGAGCCTGTTGGCCTTTGAATTCTATACAGCCGATACATTGGGATTGTTTTAGTAAATATAACATGCATCCATATCTTAACAACTGTGATGCCGTTCCTGTACTAGAAATGCTCCTACAAGCTGCTCCCTTATTGGGCTGAGTTTGAAGCTTCATATGTACAGAGACTTTACTGATATATGTTTTTTTTTGGCCTCATGTTGTAAAACAATTCTAAAAATGGATTCTTCACTTTGCTATGAACTTCTTGTATGGGTATGGATATCGTTGACCTTTCTTGTGTCACTTCTCCTTCTTTTCCATCTGATAATGAAGAGCTTTCTTTTCGCATCTAATAATGATGGGCTGTGATGGCAACGTTTGGTGTAACATGATTTCAGGAATTTGCTTCACAGATTTGCTGCAGGTATGATAGAAGTTTGAAGCAGATTGTAAGTGGAAATCATTTCCTAGCCACAAAATAAATGTTCTGTTATCCTGATGCATGCTTACCTAGTTACATTGTAAGGACCCCTTTGGAACAGGGTGTGCTCGGAACAAGACGAGAAAATTGTCCCAGGAATATTTATTTAGTTAGGGTAGGCCAGAAAGTAATTGGATTGAGATTGTAGATATGGATATAGTTTTCGTTGTTGTTATGTAGGACATCAACTGCCACATTTTGTTGAAATGAGAAGAAAGCACAGGATCAAAATAATAGTCGTCCAACTTTTGAATCGGGAATGGAATTCCAGAAAAGTTACTAACCAAACACACTGCCACTTACATTGCAAAATTTCCTAGTTATCCTGGCTGATTTAACAAGAAATTGTCTGCTAAACTATAACCAACACTAATCTACATCAGCACAAAAGGAATCAGTATCGTTAACCAAAAGCACTCACTAAAATATAGGACACGAGAGGACGGTGATCGAGCTCCGTCCCCCACCAATTCAAGTTCCACTCCTGCTTCGGCAGCGACACGAACAGCAGCACCCCCATCAGCGTCGTGTCCGCATCCAGTGCGACTAATAATACGTAGTTGTACTTCCGCCACTGTTTCCTGTTGGAGTGGGTGGGGTTCCCAACATATCTGAAAAAATATTTCGGAGTAGGATTGAGTATTTCCACATATAATAGGAATACCTCAATTTATTTGGATTGAATATTCCTAAATATAATAGGAATATCTCAATGGATTTTGATTGGATATTCCTACATATAATAGGAATATGTCAATGGATTTGGATTTGGATTGAATATTTCTATCTATAATAGAAATGATAGTTGTGGGTTTGAGGGACCCTAAAATCTCTCTCACTAAAAAAATATATATATATAGCAACAAGGAGAGAAAATGAGACAAGAGTGCCATTGCAACATTGGAGAGGAGAAAGAAAGATTGGAGGCCGTTTCGAAGAAGGAGACCAATTTCAGGTATTTCTCGTTGTCTTTCTTCTTCGTGGTTATAATCTATTTTCTGTTCCAAAAGAGTTGTGGTGATACGTTTGAATCGGTGAGAAGTTTGTAAGGAGTCGGTGTATTTCTTATTCCATTAGTGGAGGCTTTTCAGGGTTGGACTCCGATCGTCCCGTGGTTTTTTCCGCAAGGTTTTCCACGTCAAAAATCTCTGTGTCTGCGATTTGTGTTTGGCATTTTTTGTCTGTGCGTTTTGCTCGGTTCTCTTGCAGGTACTCTCTGGTTTGGAAAACGGTTTCCGCACTTTCGTTCCCACCAAAGTGGTATCAGAGCCATGATCTGGAATTTAAGAAGGGTGTCAGGAGTTGACAGACAAACCAGGGGGGAGAGATGGACGCGAAGCCGGTGCGCATGGTAAACCTGAACGGTACCAACTATCACTACTGAAGGAGCAAGATGAAGGATCTACTATTTGTCAAGAAGCTGCATCTGTCGGTATTTGCTTTCGAGAGGTCCAGTGACAAATCCGAAGAGGACTGAAATTTCGAGCATATACAGGTGTGTGGGTACATCAGGTAGTTCGTTGACGAGAATGTGTACAACCACGTTGCCAGTATTGAGCACGCGAGAACACTGTGGGATAAGCTGGAATCTTTGTATGCGAAGAAGACCGGGGTAAATAAATTGTTCCTGATCCGGATGATGATGGATCTGCGGTACAAAGATGGGACGTCTATTACGGATCACTTGAGTGATATCTAGGGCGTGGTTGACCAGCTATCCTCGATGGGAGTCAAGTTCGATGACGAGGTTCAGGGACTATGGCTACTGTGTACATTGCCAGACTCGTGGGAGACTGTACAAGTGTCTATGATCGCTTCTGTTCTCAGGGCACTTCGTCCACATCCCACTCAGAGGCGCTTGTTTCAGATAGCCGCGGAAGGGATAAAAGCAGGGGTCCAGGCGGTGACAGAGACAAAAGCAGGAGAAGGTCCAAGGGTCGGTACGAGGACTCGGAGTGTTACCATTGTGGCAAGAAGGGCCACATCAAGTGGAACTGTTTCGCTTGGAAGAGAGACAAGAAGGGTGACAAGGGGAAGCAAAGTGAGAACACTACAACGACGACCTCGACACATGTAGGCGACGTGATCATTGTAGGTGATGAGGTAGTTATGAACCTCGCATGTGATGACAACTATTGGCTGGTGGACTCAGGTGCTTCAGCGCACGTATCTCACAACAGGCGACTGTGGAGTGTTGAAGATGGGCAATGGAGATGTGTCGAAGGCGGTTGCCATTGGAGATGTGCATTTGAGGACAAAGACATGTGCAGTTCTTGTTCTCAAAGATGTCCGTCATGTCCCTGATATCCGTTTCAACCTGGTGTCGGTTGGAAGGTTAGATGACGAGGGTTTCTTCAGTATCTTCGGGAACAATCAGTGGAAGCTTTCCAGAGGTTCGATGGTGATTGCCAGAGGAAGCAAGAGGTCCGGACTCTACTATATGGAAGGGAGCGCACATGGGGCACATGAGGTTAACGCAACTACTGATACGTCTACTGAGTTGGGGCACAGGCGGCTCAGCCATATCAGCGAGAAGGGGATGAGCTACTTGGTGAACTGAAAGGTGATTCCAGGGCTAAAGTCTACAAAGTTGAAGAAGTGCACGCACTGTTTGGCGGGAAACCAAAATATGGTGTCTTTCCAAAGTCACCCAAGTTCAAGGAAGCCGGCGTTGCTCGAGTTGATTCACCCGGATGTCTGCGGTCCTATGAAGGTAAAATCCATTGGTGGTGCTTCTTATTTTGTAACATTTATTGATGACTGTTCCAGGAAGGTTTGGGTCTATACCTTAAAGACCAAGGATCAGGTGCTGCCCACTTTCAAAGAGTTTCAGGCCTCTGTTGAAAGGGAGACGGACAAGAAGCTATTTTTTGTTCGGTCGGACAATTGCGACGAGTATATCGGTCCCTTTGATGCTTATTGCAGAGAGCAAGGGATACGACACCAGAAGACTCCACCAAAGACACCGTAGCTCAATGGTGTAGCGGAACGGATGAACATGACGCTAATGGAGAGTGTGCGGTGTTTGCTGTCAGAAGCAAACTTGTCAGGCAGCTATTGGGGTGGGGCACTTTACACAGTTGCTTATGTTATTAATTTATCTCCTAGTGCTCCTTTGCAGGGTGATGTGCCTGACAAAGTATGGTATGGCAAAGAGCCGTCATACAATCACCTGCGAGTAGGGCTGCAAATGAGCCAAGCCGTTTGTAAGCTGCTCGAAGCTCGGCTTGATAAAAGCTCGTTTGAGCTCGGTTCGTTTAGTAAACAAGCCAAGCTCAAGCTTAGAAGTACTCGACTCGTTTGAGCTCGCGAGCTGGTTCGTTTAGAAGCTTGCGAGCTGACTCGTAAGCTGACTCGTTTAGAAGCTCGTTGCTGGCAGTCTACAAATTTATTTTGTTATTTTAATTTTAATTTGTTCTTTGTTGAATTCTAATTTTATGCATGTTTGTATAACAATATGGTTGTGTGCATTGTAAATAATTATATGTCCTTAATAATTGATATTAAGGAAAATTTTAAATTAAATTTTTATTAATAAATTGTTAATATTGTAGGTACTTGAATTCAAGCCTAACTAGCTTGAAATCAAGTTCATTAAGCTCGAAATCAAGCTTAATGAGCTTGAAATAAAGCTGAACAAGCTCGAAATCAAGCTTAACGAGCTTGAGTTTGAGCTTATCAAGCTTGTTTATCAAGCTTGAATCAAGCTTGCTTATCAAGCCAAGCTCGAGCTCAAACCAAGCCAAGCTCAAGCTTAATATAAACGAGCTCGAGCCAAGCTCAAGCTCTAAAATAAAAAAATTATCAAGCTCGAGCTCGAGCTCGGTTAATTCTAATCAAGCCAAGCTCAAGCTTATGAAAGCTTGGCTCGGCTTGGCTCGTTTGCACCCCTACCTGCGAGTGTTTGGTTGTAAGGCCTTCATGCATGTACCGAAGGACGAGAGATCCAAACTTGAGCCAAAGACGAGGCGGTGCGTCTTTGTCGCCTACGGTTGGGATGAGTTTGGCTATAGACTCTACGATCCAGTGGGAAGAAAGCTCTACAGAAGCATTTGTGGACATTATTTTCAAGTACGCAGGTGTAGTGGCACTGCTTGGATATACGGGGCATGATGTATGGAACGGTAAGTACCTTTGTGGGCAAGAGAAAGAGCAAGAGTGTTGCATCGCCTTTGTGGCATTCTCCTTCGTGGCATTTTTATTTGGACCCTATCGAGAGCTTCGCTGCGTATACTCTGATGTGTGCTTGGCACACAATACTTGACTTTCGCTGCAACTTGGTCGTTTCGATGATAACAATGTTGTTTGACATCATCGCCTTGTGCAAGCGCAACTCCAGGCTCGCACGGCATCACGTCCCGATGATAATGATTGTCCTGCGGGAGCGCTGCAACGTGGTGATTCATGTTCAGCGAAGACGATCGAGCTTGCGGGAGATTGGGACGTAACAGCTGCGGGGGCGGGGAGGGGGAGGGGGGCGGGGAGCGGGGGAGTGGTGGCAGGCAACGGTGGCAGTGAGGATGGAAGAGGAAGAAGAAAATGGGGAATTACATTTTCGTCAAAAAAAATTGGTCAAAGCAGTTGACCATTAATTCTGGACGGATTTCGTCAAATGTGGGAGGATATGTACATTATAAAAAATTTGTGGGGTGCACCCTTAAATATGGTAAAAAAAGTGGAGGGTAACTCAATTTTCTTTTTTTCAAACTCACAACAGGGTTGGAGATGCCCTAAATAAAATATCTCTCTTGTTTGAAGGCTATATTCCACAAGTCCATCTTGGAAATTGGATCATTTGCAAAACCTAAAACCCTCTTTCTCTCTCTCTCACTCTCACTCTCACTCTCTCCCCTCTTCCACTCATGTACCTATTTTTCTCACGGACTATGCTATGACTACAACCAGATGCCTACAACACTCTTACAATCGCCATGTGGCGCCCATGTGTCATCCGTCCATTGGAGGAGGAGAGAGATATGGGATCCGGTGGCTGCCCGGATGGTCGCCACATGACCGTAACGCCATGTGACGATCGTTCATCGGGGGATTGTAAGCATTTGGTAGTAAACTTAGCATTGTTGTTCTCTCACACCCCTCCCATCAAAACCAAATGTTTCTCTACAGATCGCACCAAACCCTAAAATCCCTTGTCAACCTCCGTCCCTTCTCCAACTCCGCCGCCGCCGTCCTCGTCGCCGACGAGACTCTCCCCGATCCTATACGTCTCGAGTACCTCGACGTCTTCCCCCGCCCCGATCCGAAGCACGACGAGATCATCCTCGCCGTCCCCCGCTCCTCCTCCGGGTCAAACATCTCGGCGAAGGAGAGGAAGTCCGAGAGGGTCCCGAGCATCGTCTTCGAGCAGGAGAACGGGCAGGAAGGGGGAAACAAGCGGCTCATCTCAGTCCAGAACAAGCAGATCAAGAAGCTCGTCAACCACCTAGGGAGGTCCTTCTTTCTCTCTAGGCTCTTCGAGCTTGAGGTCCGGTCGCAGTTCGAGGATGGGGCCGACGTCGTCGAGAAAGTCCGGGTCTTGCCGCGAAAGGTATATTTTGAGTTGTTATATATAGAATTTGGTATAATCCTATATTGTACTGGGCGCTAGACGAGGCGAGGAGACCGGTCACCCGTCTTGCCTAGACGTCCGTCCAGGGTACGCTGCTTTTGAATCAAAAAATTCTACAATTCTGCATACAACAAATATGTAATATAACTAATAAGCAATAAGCATTAAGCATCAAAGTAATATAAGAAGCAACAAATATGAAATAACCAATATTCAACATTAAGTAAGGATAGTAAGCATAATTGGACGATCCGGACGCGTTTTTTTCTCCCGGACAACCCTACGCGGGCGCCTAGGCGAGAAAAATCTCAATCAGGAGAATTTTTCCCTGGTCGAGACGAGACCATTCCAACCTGCACGCCTAGGCATCGCTTGTGACAACATAGGTATAATCAACTTTGTTTCCTAGGAGAAGTTTGGATAATTTTGACGAGTCGACATTTAGCCGATGAAGGCCCCTTAATTTTAGAGATTTTTTTATTTACTGATTCTGCAATAGAAAGATCGATAAGTAGTACTAATTTGATTAGCTAGGGTTTTAAGTGTTAGATAATTTTGAGAACTCGACATTTAGCCGATGAAAAGACCCTTAATTTTGGAGAAAAATCATTCTTGTGACACTAAAAGGTTGATAAGTACTAGTTTCTTTTTTTAGCTTGGGTTTTGAGGAGAATATCATACAAGTTCAAGAATTCCACATTTAGCCTATGATTAATAGGTCCTTATATATTATCGCTCCTTTTTACGGAAGCATATAGTAGCCAGGGAGGGTTTCACATGTCCAACCCACCTAAGTCGGTTTTTCTCTCATTGTATCCTCAATTGCTGCTGTACAATTAGAATAATGGATTAATTATTATTGATGAAAAGACTACATATATATAGGAGAGGTTAATCGCCCTCTCTATTATTTTACCCGATGTGGGACTAAAGTCCATTACTAATATAACACTTAACACCCACCCTCAAGATGGAGCATATATGTCAATCATGTCCAGCTTGTTACATAAAAATTGCACCCGAGGACCCAAATGAGATTTCGTGAAGATATCGGCTATCTGATCATCAGTCCTCACGTGATGGAATTTTATTATCCCCTTTTTATACTCATCACGGACGAAGTGGACATCAATTTCAATGTGCTTCGTCCTTTCATGAAATACATGATTGTTAGCAATATCGATAGCAGATTGGTTATCACACCACATATCTGCTGCTTTAGATCTTGCTTCTTCTCCTAGCTCTTGTAAAAGATGCTGCAGATATAACACTTCTGCCGTGCCATGAACAATGGCTCGATATTCTGCTTCGGAACTTGATCGTGCGATCACACTCTGCTTCTTGCTCTTCCATGATACCAAGTTTCCGCCAATAGATACCGAGTAACCAGATGTAGATTGTCTATCTGTCAGGCTTGCAATCCAGTCAGCATCGGTAAAGCACTCAACATTTGTATCTCTGGTTCTCCATGCGAATTCCTTTTCCAGGATTCTGGACTAGATAGCGCAGAATTCTGAGAACTGCATGCTAATATGGAACTCGTGGAGAAGACATAAATCTACTCGCGATACTGACTGCAAAGAAAATATCTGAACGAGTCATAACCGCTAAGTAATTGAGTTTTTCAACAACTCGACGATATTGATCCGGATTAGGCATCAGTACCCCCTCGTCGGGGAGTAACTTTTCTCCTGGATCCATTGGCGACGTTGCTCCCTTGGCTTGCATCATTCCTGCATCATTTAGTATGTCTAGCACATACTTCCTTTGAGACATGACAATGTGCTTCTTTTTTCGTACGACTTCAACACCCAATAAGTAGTTTAACGATCCCATATCCTTGGTCTGAAACTGTTCTTCCAGAAATTTCTTCAGTCCTGCAATGCCCTGACTGTCGTCTCCTGTGATCACAATGTATCAACATAAACACCAAGTAGTATTCTTCCCGCCGATGTCTGTCGGTAAAATACTGAATGATCCTTCTTCGATTTACACATACCAAACTGAGTGACAACATCTGTAAACCGACCGAACCATGCACGAGGTAATTGTTTGAGACCATAGAGGGCCTTCCTCAGATGACACACTTTACCCTCCCTTGCAACGAACCTGGGAGGTTGCACCATATATACTTCTTCGTCAAGATCCCTGTGGAGGAAGGCATTCTTGATATCCAGCTGAAGTAGTGGCCAGTCATAGCGAACAACTAAGGCCAAGAGTACGCGTACAGAGGTCATCCTAGCAGCTGGGAAGAATGTCTCAAAATAATTTTCACCATAAGTCTGAGAATATCCTTTAGCCACCAGACGAGCCTTCAGTCGATCAAGGGTGCCATCCGGTTTCACTTTGATCGTGAACACCCATTTGCAACCGACAGCCTGTTTACCAGACGACAAATCTACCAAGTCCCAAGTATGGTTCTCTTGAAGCGCTTTCATCTCCTCGTCCATAGCAACACGCATTGTTTTCAAGAGAGAACGATTCTTGCGTTCGGCCACACCATTCTGTTGTGGCGTATAAGGACATAAAGTTTGGTGGATGATGCCATGTCGAGACAGACGTGAATTGAACTCAAGAGACATACACTCATGACCATTGTCACTTCAAAGACATTTAATCAGAACACCAAATTATGTTTTGATTTCCGCATAAAAATTGCACCAAATGTCAATTAGTTCGGAGCGAGATTTCATCAAACAGACAAAAGTGACACGTGAGTAATCATCAACAAACATTACAAAGTACTTAAAATCCATCATCGAGTCAACCAGACATGACCTCCATATATCAGAATGCACCAACTAAAAAGGAGCAGATGCAAATTTATTTTGACTAATCGAATAGGAAACCCGATGATGTTTAGCTAGATTACACGACTCACAATGAAAGGAAACATGAATATCTAAATATGGGTACAATTTCTGGAGAGCTTGGATAGATGGATGGCCCAAACGACAGTGAATCTCGAAAGCATCGAGATCCACGCCGGCACAAGCCACAGAGGAAGGTGCGTCAAACATGTACAAGCCTCCAACCACATGTCCCTTACCGACAGTCTTTTCAGTCTTTAGGTCCTGAAAAAACACCACCATCAGGAAAAAATGTTACCGAGCAATGCATGTCGCGAGTAATCTAACTAATGGAAAGTTAAATTAACGGGTTGCCAGGTGTATGTAATACGAAATTGAGTGACAGTCCGGAAGAAAGACGGGCACTTCCACGTCCACGGATTGTTAGGGAACCACCATTGGCAACAGTAATATCGAAAACACGTCCCACCGATATATAATTTTGTATCATACCTGCGTCGCCAGTCATGTGAGCTGACGCACCATAGTCAATCACCCACTACTTGGACCTCACCACACATGCTGCGGAGTACCCGACTGTGGATCTAGATGTGGATGCCTCACTACGACATTGAGCTTGGAACTCAAGAAAATATGTATATGATTCTTCAGTCATCTGGACTGCTCGAACGCCATCATCAGGAGCGTCCGTTGTAACATTGGCGGCAGGAGCTTTAGGACACTGCGAAATGGCATGCTGTCCACAGTTGAAGCATGTACGCACTCTTCCTCCATCACAACCGGCAATGCCTCGTCCCCCATTACGACTAGTAGTGCGGCCACTACGTCGTCCACCACGACCACCACGAAATCCAGGACGAGCCGCACCAAGAGCAGAACGATCAACATGAGCATCGTCCGAAGTGGTCTCAACGACTTTCGCTGTCCGAAGAACACGATAGTGAGCCTCCATCAGAGGCGAAACATCAAATCCAGCAATGATCTGAGAGCGAGCAGAGTCCGTATCAGGACGAAGAGATGCCAAATATGCCATTACATGAAGCTACTCACGTTGAGTCCTTGTTTCATTGATATCGGTTGTGAGGGGTAAGACACGATCGATCTCATCAGTTATAGCCTTAAAGGCCCGATAGTGGTCCTTATGAGATTTCTCTCTGATTTGCTCGGTATACGCCAACGACCGAGTAGTAGATACGGGACAAATCGCGTTCTCCATCAAACACCGCCGCTAGGACCTCCCATAATTTCTTTACGGAATCTGTATTCCGAACCATGTCTTCCACCGATGGTTCCATTGAATTCATCAGCTGTGTAAACAGTCGACTATCATCTGTCTTCCACTGCTCAAATATGGGATCGGTCTCTGCTGGAGGGTTGTCAGTCAGGTGTTTGGACAACCGCATTTCCCGAAGTGTCTTCTCGACCTTCTTTATCCATGTCGAGTAGCCCTCTGGTCCGTCCAATCGTCGATTGACAAGTCGAATAGAGAAAATTGTTACGCCAGTGCCCGTTGGTCCCGCCATTGCGTTTCCGACACTAGTGTATGTAGCACTGCTATCCGTCTCAGTGCCTGTCATCCTTCAGTATTCCGGATTCGACTGTCAGTTTGATCTTTCCAACTTGACAATCACATCAACCCTGCTAATGCGCTAGAAACGTGGCCAGAACCGGCACGCGTATAAGAAACAAAGATGGAATTTGGATCTCACAAGTCAGGACATAGATGTAGCCCAGGTTACTCTCTGTTAGATCCCGATGTGAAGATTAAGTAAGGAAAGAAACAAAGTTCTACGCAAAACAATCCAATTGTCTGCTCTTTGTTTCGTAAACCGATGTTGAGAACTAGAGGTTCCAGTAAACAAACAAATGTTTAACCTCTAAGAATCCCAATATATATATATATAATATATATATATATTTGGAAGATGGAAAAAGACGACTAGGGTTTGTGGTAGGCGGATGGGGTAGGGTTTGAATTTGGTTTAATGGACATGTTGACAGCTAGGATTAAGGTTTTGTGGAGGGGGGGGGGGTGGGGAAGAAGGCCGACGGAGTGGAGGCGGAGGTAGGCGGGGCGGGGGGGGGGGGGGGGCTTGCAGCAGCGCACCACAAGAGCAGAGGCAACCTCAGGGTGTGGAGGGGAGGAGGGGCGGGTTAGGGGGTGACTGCAGGTAGCGGTAGCAGCAGCAGTGTCAGCGGCAGCGGCAATGGGGGGGGTGCAGAGGAGGGGAGAGGGGCTGCTGTAGCAGCGGGAGGGAGGAGTGGACGGCAGCAGGGAGAGAGGAGGGATATAGGGTTAGGTTTTTTTTTGTGGAGAGAGAGGTGGATGGGTTATGGCTCTAATACCATGTAGAATTAGAATAATGGATTAATTATTATTGATGAAAAGACTACATATATATATAGGAGAGGCTAACCCATCTCTCTATTATTCTACCCGATGTGAGACTAAAACCCATTACTAATATAACACTTAACGGGTGCCACCTCTAACTTCCTCTGGATATACTCATATCTTATCCTATCCTTTAATGTTTTGCCACTCATCAATCTTAACATTCTCATTTGAGCTAAACTAACTTTACGAGGAGAATATGAATATTGGACAAGTACAAGAGTTCCACATTTTAGCCTATGATTAATAGTCCCTAATTTTTTTACAAAGTATGAGAAGTCCCCTTATTATAGACAAGCAATTGCTTTATTAGAGATAAATGGTGAGGATGGGTTCAGGAACGATAAATTAGGCAATGAATGTGCTCATTCTTCTGAAAGTTAGTGAAACATGTAGTTGTTACATACACATGCTACTTTGAGCTTTTCTTTATGTCATGTTTCCACCTAACTATTCGGGAAACTAGTCCAATCAAGAAAATGGTCTTACTGGTATGTAATTCATATTACCAGATCTTGAGAATATCACATTCTGAATCTTTTTTCTTTTTGTTAAATGTGTTGATGTTATAATCAATTTGAGTTGGCAACATAATGGTGATGGTGTCTTGAAGTGGCTTTATAGATTCTTAAATCCTCGGCTGATGGAATATTCTTATAAGTATGAACGTGAATTTAGTGGTACTAATATAATGAGGCTTGAAACCGGCTCAAAATTGAGACGTCTAAGCCATTTGTAAATCCTTCACTAATTAATAAAAAAATTAATATTATGTAAAAAAAAATGTTGAAAAAAATCTAAATTTGTTATAAATAACGTCACGGGAAATCAAACCTAGCCAATCAAGAAGAATGCCTCCCAACTTTACATATATCCATAACAAATTATAATTAAAATATAACTAAATCTTTAACAAATCTTAATTGAAATATAAATATATATAACAAATCTTAATTCAAATATATTTAAATTATTTTTAATAATATAAAAAAAAGATAAATTATTTTACGTGAACGTACATGAATTTACTAGTACTAGTATAACGAAGCTTGAAAACGGCTAAAAATTGAACCGTCTAAGCCGTTTGTAAATCTTTCATTAATTAATAAAAAAATTAATATTATGTAAAAAATTGTTGAATTTTTTTTTATTTGTTATAAATAACGCCATGGGGAATCAAACCTAGCCAACCAAGAAGAATACCTCCTACCTTAACCACATGAGTTAGAAGAGGTGTTTGGCTATAGTTAGATAATATTACGTAGTTAAATAATTAATTAAAAAATTATTTTTAATTACGTTAGGATATACGTACGACTTAGACGGCCAGTCGTTTTCAAGACTCTTTATAAAGACCAGAGATATATCGATAACAAATTGTAATTAAAATATAATCAAATATATAACAAATTCTAATTAAAATATAAACATATATAAAATAAATTTTAATTCAAGTATATTTAATATTTAAACTATTTTACAATAATATCATGAAAAAAATTATTATACGTGTGAAACACACGTGAATTTACTAGTATTTTATAAATATTAGCTATAGAGAAAGAAATTGAAAAAATATAAGCACATATATATTTTGCTCGATTTTCAAACCTCATTATATTAGTACCAGTAAATTCACGTGCAACTTGTTTCGAAGCATGATGCTAGTATTGTATAGCAAGACTTAATGCATAATGTCAATAGCAATATACTAAATCAACACTTCAACTAACAATGTTTACATAATAAAACCGTCTTTGAGGTTTTTAAAAAAAAATAAATTTGCATAATGTGACAAAATACATTTTCAAAATCACGTTATGCAAGAATGATTGTACAATTTTGAAGGATTGTTTTGCAAAACAATAAATTTTGTTTTTTAAAATAGCAAGTTCTGGAGACTGTTTTGGTTAAACAATTAGTTCTTTGGACTGTTTGTATAACTGTAAGTTTTGTTTTGAGAAGTAATAAGTTCTTCTGAAGACTATTATTTTGAAGAAATAGTAAGTTCTGAGGACCATTTACTAAAACTGTTACAATTTGTTATATTACCAAGGAAGGGTAATAAACTATTATTGGATTTCCCACGGAATTCTTGGTAAAGGGATTTGAAGGTACTAGATACAGTATAACATTTGAAATTTGAAATCTGAAAGTTCTTTCCAAGTTGACAGTTACAACATTATTTAGCATTCACAAAGTTATATGTTAAGACTTTCTTAGGAATTCCTGATGAAGAATTCTTAAGCGGTTAAGTTCTCAAAGTATTAGGTACAACAAAGCATTTGGAAATGAAACCCTTTCTAACAAAAGTTTGATTATATTTAATTGGAATAATAATAATAAGTAGTAGGTTAGACAACAATATTATTAAACAGTAATGTGCCTTTAGAGTGTTGGATTTATTCATAAATAGTTTGTAATCATGATGAAATAAAATGTTAGAAAACATGAAACGAATATTTATAATTAAGACAAAGGAATAATGAATCTATGGCCTACGGGTTTGGGATGTGAATAATGCTTTTAAGGATAATTGGTCATTCTTCATGGTAAAAAATAGCCTAATTGCCTTTCAAAGGTATATATCCTATTCTACCAAAAATATTTTTGGCATACAACCACCTGGGATGACCATTTGATTTTGGTAGGTTGAGATTTTTATGGCGATCTCATAAATGCTAAGTTCTTATGGAGATTCGGTAAGATGTTGAGATTTTATGAAGACCAAGGTTTTAAAAGGCCCCTGTGTCGCCACCTTAGGCGTTCTCCTAGACGTTTCAGATCCTTTATCGTCTCATCGCCTTCAACAACCACTTCAACCCGTCTTGACTAAAATGTTGTCCGATCCCTACCATTTTTAAATCTGGAATATAACCCAGACCCAACAACTTAAAAGTTATTGATAATATTAAATATTTTAAAATATACTACAAAAGAGGAGGTACAATAGTTTCCCCCTTTGTCTTCTTCATTTCCTTCCTTTTTTTGGTCCTAACACATCGAATCCCATCCCTATCTCTGACTATGATATTTATTGCCAAGTAAAAACATGTCTCTTCGTCCCCCCCCCCCCCCCCCCCCCCCCCCTCCCCTTCTTTATTGTTTTTTCTCTTCTCTATTCAAGTTAGTGATACTCTTAGCGATTGTTTCTTGATTGGAAACTTCATGCAATTGATGTGTCTTATACTTGTGTATATAGTATACACAACAAGATTTGCATAGGATGCTTATAGTTTTTTAATTATACATTTATTGTACCAATTAGAAGGAAGCCACAACACATTAGAGCATAAGCCATAAGCTTCTCTTGACTTACTACACAGTATGCACCTCTAGTTTTAGCATTGAGGGCCCCCTTCTAGGCGTTTTGGTCCTCGCTGTCTTAACAAGCTTGGTCTGCCCTAAATTGAAAGTCACATTTTTTTTCTTACTCAGAGTGATACCTTCGACTTGGGGCATCATAAGTTTTAGAACCTACTCGGTTGTATTAACCTACCTACTGCAGACCACAAAATTCGTCTTAAGGCCTCTGCCTTGCCGCCTTGAGGCCCCGTCTAAGCCTTTCAGGGCTTTGCCGTCTCGCGTCGCCTTAAAAAGCTTGACTAAGACTTGTTTATTATATCTTTTGTTTGGATACGTTTAACATATATAGATAGAGATGAACCAAAAGAGAAAAAAGGGAGATACACAGAACTTTTCGAAACTCTCTCTCTCTCTGCTTGTTTATTTCATCACATTTTTTTTCTTAATTCACTTTATTTTCTGGAGGATTCTTCGCTAAATCTCAAAGTTCTCTCTGATGCGATAATACACCTGCGAGATTGATAGAAATAGAATTGGTGATTTGTACCACTGGAGGGCAATTAGCCTACGTTGCTACCACGAAGGACAACCAATTGTCCTTTAGGATAGTGTCTTCACACGCCTAACCAGTATGTCATAGAATTTTTACTCCTTTTTCTTGTTTAATAGAATTTAATTTCATCATATTTACTAATTATTTAGCAATCAATGTCCAACATTCTAAAGGACAACAGTTGTTTAATAAAAAAATTGTTTAAATTCGTAGTACTTTTTATTGTTGTTGCAATTTAAATGTATTTACTTCTTTGTTGGAAATGGTTTTTGGACTTTAGATGTCACATACCTTGAGACCCCTTCACTAAGAATCCTAGGGAAGTCCAACACTAATTCTACAAATATTACATTCAGTTGAAGTTGAATTGATGTACTCTGTTCACCGTGAATTCCTTAAGTGATGTCTAACTTTTGGGAAATAGTAAGTTCAATTGTGTAAATTGGTGTTACATTTAAATTCTGTAGAGATTAAATTTGTAAGTGTGTATTTATTATTGTAATTTACTAATTTTGCTGTGTAAAACTAGGAAGGACTGAACAGTCCCTAGAACTTACTGCTTTACAAATTAGTCTTCATAGCACTGTTTTTACAAAAGAAATTTCCAGAACATACTCCTTTTTCAAACTCAAACTCAGCTTTCAAAAACAGCCACTGCAACTCACAGAACAGTCCCTCAGACTTTTGTTATTGTTGTATTTATGTTCTCGCGTAACATAATCTATAAAATGTATTTTGTTAACATTCCATATAATTATTAGAAAATCCCTCAAAGTTGATTTTATTATGTGAACCATGCTAATTATTGTGTTGATTTATTTAATTGTTATTGACATGATGCCATTATAAGAGAAGGCATAGGAGATATAGACACCTATTTCTAAGCTTATCATTTTTAGAGACGTTGAATTCAACATGGCCGGTCATTAGAGGTTGAGTAATGAAGAAAAACTTTTAAAGGAATATAATTTAATGACGGAGATGATTATCTAAAGGAGATTGGCAACGACCCAAATTAAATCACTCAGAAAACCAAGGTCTTGACTCTAGACATCACCATCATCATCATCATTTACTACCTAAACGGAAGGCAATTCTTCTAGAAGGACGAGATTCGTAAGTTATATGGATAATAATTAGCCTGTGCGAGAATTTATAATAACAATAATGTGTTTGTCCCAAAATTTTGGAGTGACTTATGTAAAACATCTTCATCTGTTCTTCTGTCTTGTGGTCCCTTCCTCTCTAAGAGTAGCAAATTCTCTATTCATAGCCCCAATGCAAGTTTGTGCAGATATACCCTTCTTTTACCAGGGTCCATTGCATATGTCCAAAGGCTGCAAACCATCTCAGATAGTTTCCTCTCAACCTAGCACTACTTGACCCCTATGTTGCACGGACATGGATTTAACACGTGTTTTGGGCACGGAGACAACCGCAACACGGATTCGACAGTTGTTTTGGTGTGTCCTAGCGTATTTTGGAGTGTCTGTGGTGTGTCCCATACGCGTCTGACATGACACATACACATCATGAGTTTTGGTGTGTCCGTGCTTCTTAGCTTGACCCTCTGATGCCGGCTCTAGCTTTCGATGAATGTACTTAATTATTATCCTTTTAGGTGTTGTTTGGTTCAAGTTTTAAAGGCTTGGGAATGGGTTTTGAGTTCCTTTTCTATGTTTGGTAAGTCTAGTATTGAGAATTGGGAAGGAATATTTGGGGCTTTTTCCCACAACCGTGGGAAAGTAAAAAACGGGAGACCCCCCTGGAAATATTTTTTGCTTTCGTGGGAATGTTGGTTGGGTGCATTAATTACATTTTTTTGGGTGGTAACACCCTCAATGACACCAACTTAATTTAGATAATAGTAGCATCATGAAATTAATGAAAGGGTATCCATGGAGAACTAGACAAATTAAAATTCTTATTCATGTCTGAACCAAACATGGGCTAGAAAAATTGAAATTTAGGGGCTACATATTCCCAACCTAACCAAACATGGGTATGTGAATGTTGAATTCCTTTTCCATGGAAAAAGAATGGGAATTGGATTCCTAGGAATACAAAACCTTCATCCAAACGCCACCTTAATGTCAACTCTTATCCATCTCAACATTCCATTTCAACTACACTTCTTACTTGGACACTTCTCCAAGAGAGAAATCATGTGATAAATAAAATATTTTTTTAAAGACTAAAATAAAGGAAAGTTTTGTGTCATTGTTTCATTAAGAAGAGTTTTGACATTGGAATTAGGCTATAACTAATCCTTGGGATTGATCAAAATTATAGAGTATAATGTAAATCAATATAAAGGGTAAAGGAGAAAAAAATCAATTATCAAGCAAGTTTACTTGGAAAAAACCTTCCCTTTAAAGGGATGCAATGGCTGTCTTAGGGCAGAGAAAAGGGTAGCAGGTCCTACTTGACAAGCAACATAAGTGGAGTGTTGTTTGTTCCTCTTTCCCTCCTCCTTTTTCTTTATACTTGTGGCGCTAAATTAATTATACCATTTGTTGTCTGATATTGCTTTTGTTTTCATATCTCAGCTGCATCTCCATTCGGGCACTGATGCAGTTCTTAATGTGACGTTCATGAGAGCTCCTTCATCAGCGTTACTCAAGATTGATGTCCCTCTTGTATTTAGAGGAGATGACGTATGCCCAGGGCTTAGGAAAGGTATGTTCCACCACTTTTGAAGACATTATTCTTGTAAATGACAATCTGAATTTAATTTACCTTCCCGATTGCTGTAAAAATTACACTATGTTGCATGGACACGGATTGACATGGCACGGTAAGGACACGGCACAACGGACACAACACCTATTTTGGTGGTCCCATATGTCTGTGGAGTGTCCGATACGTGTCAGGCACGACCATATTTTTGGAGTATCCGTGCTTCCTAGATATTACGTCAATTCGTAGATTGCTACTACAATGTGGCGATGATCATGAATGGTTTAATTCAACAATCTGAAATGTAGCATACCTTTTCTTCTTGGTTGCTATACATATTTATGCCTCCATTCAATATTACTAACAGATGTATGCTCTATATATTAAAAATTGCCAACTATAACTTAAAAATTATCTACACTATATGGAAGTTCACTTCTGTTATCTGTTGATAGTTATTAAATTACATGTTTTTGTGCAGTGAAGGCTTCTGATCTGGCATGCGGACTATATATTTGTAGAAAACATTTGAGATCTGTAATCGCTAATCCGCACAGTTTTAGAAGTTTTGATTAGCTCTTCTAACGCTTGTTTGCTACTACAACATATAATTTTTGCCCTTTTGTTTACTAGTCAACTGTTCCCATGTGTACTCCAGTTACTGGTTTATACTCAAAATGTGAAAGAAACTATGTTTGATTTGAATAACCTCTTTGCACTTGTACATGGCTTATTCATAATCATGCAGTGCTAAGTGCCCGTGCATCTTGACTAGTTTTCTTTCTCCATTTAATGAGAATCTTTGGTATCCTCCAGGATGTGCATAATTTTAAGCTTATTCTTTAATCTGTAAGCATATTTATTGTCACGACCCGCACCCGGTAATTCGGACACAAGTACGTGGGTACGTTCAGCCTACGCTGTAGTGTCGGAAGTAGAACGCTGTCTATATAGTCACACAATCTCACGCAGTTATATATCCAACCTCCTCTAATCAGAGGAAAAACAAAATATATGACAGTTATAAATACTACGATCACAAAACTAAAGGAAGATGTCACCAGATGAAATATCGAATATAAGGTCCAAAGAGTCTATAGTCTCAAGTCTAAATAAACATAATATCCAAGAGTCTAACAAAAGAATAGTATAAGCATATCTATTCTACCGGAGGCAAGGTCCAGGACAAATATAGAAATAGGAAAATAGCTGACTAGATATATCTAGAGTCGCAGTCTGGACTGCCACTGCGACCTCATCATGATCCTCCTGAAGGGCAGGATCGAGCGCCTCTACAAAATCATCCGGGGTCCCGTAGTAAGTAGGATACTGGTCCTCGAGATCGTCTCTTAAAATTTTTAACATATCCATGTCAGGATTGGAACGAAAGTACATCAATGAAAGCAATTCCAAATACATGATAGAGACTATAAAACAGAAATAGCAATGTAATATATAAAAGACTGTGAAGAAGAGACTTGCATGACAAACAAGAGAAACAGGTAATACATCGCATATGACGACAATATGGAGTGACAAGAAAGACTATAACCCTAATGTGATTTTAAAATACTATTGTCAAAATGTGATCGGCTGCAAGGGGTAATAGGGCACATCGAAAATATGGCCGATGGCAACAAGCACTACACTACTGGGTAAGACTGAAATCATATGTGAAGGATATAATTTCAGCTATTCACAAACACTACACTAATAGAATTGATCACATAATCACATAGCATTTTCCTACCCCGACTAGCAGTCATGGATTTGAGCCCGATACGTAGATCAAGAACAAACAGGATAACATAAGAAGTGCCAGCAACAAGCAAGCAAGCATGATTTATCCAACAAGTTTGAACAACGTATTTCGTGACAACGAATCCATATAACTCTAATCCGTGATACAAGCGTGTCTATAACTCAAGTAAAACCATTACTAGAACATGCAGTATAGAGACTATCAAGTAATGAAAACAATCAAAGAATGTACTCATCTGCCGTGAGATGATGATATGGAATAAAATCTTTATCGAGATCCAAATTATCTATATTAAGAATTTACCATGTCAATAAGCGATATGCAAATCTAAATCAACCTATTTACTAAGTTATTGGTTTCTAGGTTCAATACCTATATCTATTGACATCTTAAATAGGTAATTTACCTATGGTTTACATTTACCCTATTTGAAGTATCTCATAACATTTACCTACTAGTGATACTTATAATTTAATACTAATACCTTATCCATATAGTCAACTTAACGTAAATACTTGATTATATATAACACTCCTAGTTTCCTAATTCAATACATTGGTATTTACCTATGACTCTTATCTAACCCACTCTAGAATACTCACTTTTATCCTATACATAACACACTAACTATACTTAGACACTAAACTCACTACACCTCACATTTGTTTACACACTCATTCACTTAAACACTCACACTAGACACTCACTCACACACTTGCACCAAGCACACATATGCACTTGTGCACTGTTGCTGCTGCTGCTAATGCCAATTGCTGCTGCTGCCTCTACTGCTACTGCTACTGCAGCTGCTGCTGCTTCTACTGCTTACTGCAGCAGCTGTTGCTGCTTTGCTTTCCTGCACTCCCCCCTCTATTACACACACACACTATATATATATATATATATATATATATATATATATATATATATATATATATATACCCACCCACATGTATATGTGTATAAACACACACATGTATCTACATATATACATAAACACACACACTCTCACCTACATATACCAATACCAATTGGTATTCAAGACACACAAAACACTCTTAACACATAACTAAAACTCATGATACTACCAAGCATCACCATTAGAAATTAGGCCTAGGGATTAGTGGATTTCCTTTAGGTTTT